>CANYCX013523301.1:0-20928 GCA_948193385.1 Breynia disticha f. nivosa
GGTGATTGTATTTTAAAAAGTAGTTAATTTTAAAAAGTAGGTAATTGTTATTTTTTATTAATATAAAATTAATTAAAAGATATTTAAAGAGTCTACTGTGGACATAAAATACTAAGAGTCTAGATATAATTAAAGAGTGAATACAAATTGATAAACTAGGTAGTATCTTAAGGAGGCTCTTGGGAATGCTCTAATATCCCAATAAATTATGGTAGTAGATCCCGTTGATAGTGGCTTGGTTGTTGCTGAGACTAAAAGGAGGAAAATTGGACACATACATGCATCGAAGTGTCAGCTGGAAAAGGTGATGGGCTTTCACTGGGCCCAATTATGATTGATGAGTCGAAATCTCTTAACGGACCAGAGGCAGGACTTGCAGGGAAGGCCTGCCTATAACAATGAGTATCCTAAAACTGTGGAGGTTTAGGTGGAGCCTCGACAGTTCAAGAACTCTCGGACCTAGTCCGAAAATATTAGCTCACCTTTGTGTTTCTTTGTGAAACACATAGTAAAAGAGAGAAGGGATTATTACATGGAGACACACATTTTAATTAAGATATATAATTTTAACATTCATTTTTAAATATACCAACTTCTTTTAATTATACTTTTCATGTTCTTTTAAAAAAATACCCACCGACTACTCAATTAACTTTCAAATATGTTATTTTTTAATTAATTTTATTAGGAGTATCATCTATGTAAAAATTCTAAAAGAGAAACTAGAAGCGGTGCGAGTGCGTTTGAGAATGAATGGGCTTTTGACTGTTGAAAGCTAAGGAAGACGTGGGGGTTTGGGACTCTTTAGGAAACATTCAACCGATGTGAATATCCTGGGATATTCACAGCGGTTTATTGACGCTGAAATTAATACAGAAGGAGTTGGGAGATGGCGTCTTACATGCTTTTACGGAGAACCTGATCAGAGTCAGAGAGAACACTCTTGGGCCACATTAAAAGACCTGTCGAACAGACTTCGTCTACCATGGATTTGCTGTGGGCATTTCAATGACTTAAGGTATAATTGGGAGAAGTGGGGTGGTGCGAGCTATCTGAGAAGATTGTTGGAGGGGTTTAATCAAGTTGTTGAGTACTGTGAATTGAATGACTTGGTAGTTAGAGGAGGAGATTACACATGGGAGAGAGGTAGAGGAGGGGAGAATTGGGTCAAAGAGAAACTCGATCGAGCTTTGGCAAACGAGGATGGGGTCTCGTTATTTCCTCAGTATCAGGTAGACTCTTATCCTACAGCCTCTTCTGATCACGTGTTTCTATACATATGCCCATTTCAGGTTTGTAAGAAAGGTAGAGTGAGGGGTTTCAAGTTCGAAAATGCATGGATAGAAGATGAGGAGTGTAAAAGGGTTATTCAGGGGGCCTGGATGGGAGCTGCGAATTTGAGCATGATAGAGAGGATTGGTTTATGTGGCCTGAGACTAGATGAATGGGGACGGTCTAGACTTACTGGGATGGATCGCAGGATTGAACAGTTGAGAAGTTCCATGACAGTAGCAGCTACAGGAACGAGTAACGCTGACCTTGTGAGACATAGGAAGGCTGCCGGGGAATATATTAAAGCTCTCAAAGTTAAAGATGTGTATTGGAGACAAAGAGCGAAGGTGCACTGGGTTCGAGAGGGGGACCAAAACACTAAATTTTTTCATGTGAGGGCATCTACACGTAAGAAGAAGAATGCGATACACAGGTTGATGGGTGAGAATGGACAGTGGGTTTATAGAGGGAAGGGGTTAGAGACGCTACTGGTTGATTTCTGTCGGAAACTTTTCTCTAGTGATGGCTCCGATTGCGATGATGTGTGCAGCCTAATCACACCCAAGATTACAAATGAGCAAAATTCGGATCTCTTGGCCCCATTTTCAGAAGAGGAGATCAAAGGTGCTCTTATGTCAATGCATCCCAATAAAGCCCCAGGCATCGATGGTACGAATCCATGTTTTTTTCAAAAGTATTGGGATATTGTGGGGGTGGATGTTATTAAGGAATGCCGAAGAATTCTTGATGAAGTGAGAATGCCTGCAGAGTTGAATGTCACAAACATCGTGCTAATTCCGAAAAAGGAGACCCCTGAAGTAGTTGGTGATTTGAGACCGATTTCTCTTTGTAATGTTCTCTATAAGATCATTGCAAAGGTTCTAGGAAACAGGCTGAAGGGAACACTTTGCTCCGTGGTTTCGGAGGCACAGAGCGCGTTCATTCTGGGAAGGCTAATTACAAATAATATCTTGATCACTTTGGAAGTCCTACATTTCCTCAAAAGAAAAAGACAGGGTAAGACTGACACTGCAACACTCAAGGTAGAGGCATATGATAGAGTGGAGTGGAGTTATCTGAGAAGACTTATGTTGGCAATGGGTTATGATGAGAGATGGGTTAACCTAGTGATGATGTGTGTCACTACTGTCAGATATAATATAGTGGTGGAGGATGAAATGATGAATTGCTGGGACCAATCATACCACAACGGGGCTGCGACAGGGGGATCCCCTATCCCCCTATCTTTTCATACTATGTGCCGAGGGACTGTCAGCCCTTTTAAGGGAGAAGGAGAGGAGGGGGGTTATCCAAGGCTGTAAAGTGGCGGGTAACGCCCCTCCTTTAACCCATTTATTTTTTGCTGACGACTGTTTTCTTTTTTGGAAAGCAACAAGTCCACAAGAAAAAACCATCCAGGAGGTACTTCTTGCTTATGAGAGAGCGTCCGGTCAGAAAGTGAATTTTGATAAGTCATCTTTGTCTTTTAGCAAGAATACAGAGGAGTCTACCAGAAATCATATTTTCAGGGTCCTGAATATACCAAAAGCAAATGGGCACGAGAAGTATCTTGGAGTCCCCAAGAATGTGAGCAGAAACAAGAAGGCTCTTTTTGGCTATATGAAAGATAGGATCCAAAAGAGGATTGAGGGGTGGAGTAATAAGTTGCTTTCTCGAGCCGGAAATGAGGTCCTCGTGAAAGCAGTAGTGCAAGCCATGCCAAACTATCTAATGAGCGAAAACTTGCTGCCGAAGGAGCTTTGTGCAAGCATAGAGAAGATGATGAACTCATTTTGGTGGGGGTAAGGTGTGGAAAGGAAAGGCATTAGATGGCAGTCTTGGGATAAAATGAGCAAGCCTAAGCACATAGGAGGACTGGGGTTTAGGAGACTGTATGATTTTAACATAGCTCTTATAGCCAAGCAGGGTTGGCGTTTCTTAACTGCTCCTGACTCTCTTGTAACACGAATTTTCAAGGCCAGGTACTTCCAAGATTCAGACTTCTTGGATGCTAAGATCGGGGCCGCTCCGAGTCTAATTTGGGCAGGATTTTGCAAGGCACTACCGGTTATTCGAAAGGGATGTTTGTGTGTCATTGGCAGTGGGGACAATATAAGTGTGTTTAGTGTTGGGTTAACTACTCAAATTCTAGTTTGAGTAAGAGTGAGAGGTTGAGTAAGAGTAGTACTCAATATCTCACATCTATTAGAAGTGAAAGTGTAAAGGGGTTCTCCCCCTTATAAATAGGCTTTAAGCCTTAGTAGTTGGGTATCACAAAAACCAAGTCTAGTTCATTAAAAAGTTGTAATTGGGCTTTGGTCTTTTGTGAGAGTGAGAGAGTTTTTACTAGTTTTGTCCGTTTAAAAACTGTAACATTGTGCGGGTTTTTCACAATTTTTGTCCGTTCCAAAAATTGTAACTTTTATTTAGTGGAGATCGTGGAGTAGGTTTATTGTTGAGAAACCGAACTACGTTAAAAATTCTTTGTGTTTTTTATTCTTTCTTTCTCTATTTTTATTACTGTGGGTGTTCTTGTTTGATTTGGGTCCTAACACTGAATGTGATCATGGTGAAGCTGTTTTCTTTCAGGTGGCTTCCTTGATGATTACTTTGTTATAACTGAAGATTTTGATTCAGTTTATTCAGCATGATTGTACTTGAAAATGATGATCTGTTTTGACTTTATTCTATGAGATGAAATGCAGGCTGCTTCTAGAGAAGGAGGGAATGATGTTGTTCTATGTTTGTTGCAAATATGGACATCGTTGGCGAGATTGAGTTCATCTAATTTGGACACAGAGTCTCGACGAGCGCTCGAGCTTTAATACAATCATAATATACAGTTTTCCATCGCATCGCGTGGTTGCTGTGACTAGTAATTTTTAATTCGTGTATAAATATTTACTGCAATTACATTTTATCTGATCCTTATCTATTCTATGATTAGCATCTGTATAATCGCGAGTTAAATAAATTAAAATAACTAATTGAATATTTAAATTAAAATAACTGAATGAATATTTATTCATCAAATATCTATTTTGAAAAATTAGGAATTTTACAATTTTAATGAATATCATCATATTGTAGATCTAACACTAATTTCTCTAAACACTATGAACCATAAACTTATTTTCACAAATATGAAGATTCGCGATAAAGTTTAATTTCAGATTTAACGGTTAGTTAAAAGGAAAGGACAATATTAAATCTTATTTTTTTGGTCTAATTTAATGTTTAAAGTTTGCGTTTAACACAATTTAAAATTTTTGGTTAATAATATATGAATGAAATCTCACCATTAGTAACAAAATTTGTAAATTTTGATGAAATAAAGTCGTTTTTAACAATTGTTAAAAAAAGTATTTATGAGTGTCGCAGAAAAATAAAATTTGGTAAAAAATTTATCTCTATTTTAATTTGAGATATTTTGAAAATTTAATTTTATTTATGATAATAAAAGTCATTTTAAAATAAGAATGTAAAGATTGAAATTTAAAATTTTAATATAACATTAATATAAATATTTATTTATTAGTGTATTAATCGACTAAAGTAATTTAAATAAATAAAATAAAATTACTTTCAAAATTGTTAAAATAGAACTAATCTCAAATTTATATGAATCCAAACAAAAAAAGTTGAAGTTTTTTTGCCATCATCTTCCTTCCCATCTCTCATCAACATCCGAACATAGCCTTAGAGGAAACTGGGGAGGTTTAGGACGATTCAGTGGAAATAGTGAAGCTTTTTGAAGTTGTATTTCGACAGCTCTGCTAAAACCTCTCCACCAAACATGAGTACCATGAAATTTTGTCGCGAATGGTAACTTTTATTTCACTCTCTTAAGTTTTTTCTTGTTTTTTTATTCCTAATACCTGAACTGTATGTATTGTTATTGTGTAAAAATTTCAGTAATAACATTCTGTATCCAAAGGAAGATAAGGACCAAACGATTCTTCTTTACGCTTGTCGCAATTGTGATCATCAGGTTTGCTTGTATTCCATCTGGGGTTTTATTATTTTTAAGAGATTTTAGTGTTTTTTGTTTACTTTTTGTAGTTTTATTCTTTGCAGTGAGTTTTGTGAACCGTAGCTATTATTGCAATGCAGGTTGTTTCAGGAACTGGGCTGTGAAATTTTCGTGTTTTTACAAATGCAGGAGTATGAGTTTTAACTGTTTCGAGCTTTTCAATCTATATATTGAGTTATGATGAGCTTATGTTGTTGGTTTGAATTTTTGTTTTGGTAATTGAATTATGTCATGGGCTGACAATTTCTTCACCAATAACACAATTAGTTAGTATACGATTAGGCATGACGCGAACGATAAACGAATGATATGAATTCAATTTTTGTAACATTCATGTACGATAATTGATAAAAAATCGCTGACGCGATTGTAATCCTTCAACCTGAATTGTCACCTGGCGTTTTTGATGGTTTTTGTTATTGATTCTATGCATGAACATCTTTCAGGAGGTTGCTGACAACAACTGTGTGTATAGAAATGAGGTACATCATTCTGCCGCAGAGCGCACGCAGGTTCTGCAGGATGTTGCTGCTGATCCGACTCTTCCTCGCACTAAGGCTGTCGAATGTCAAATGTGCAAACATCCAGAGGCCGTCTTCTTCCAGGTTATTTTCTTATTGAACTTCTGCTTCTACCTTAAATACTGTTAAATCACATTACTGGGAATCGACTGCTCTAGTTTTGTTTACATGCATTTGTAAATGGATGGCGTGAAACTATCAATGTTCCAAAGTAATGTTTTGATGGAAACTTAAACCACTCTTTTTTGTATTAGCTTTGCTGTTTCTGCTTCGTCGGTTCCAAACCGTTTTATACCTCTAATTACGCACAACTTCCTCTTGGTAACCACAGCCATGAAGAATGCTGCTAAGTCTTTTGTCAGGGGTAAATTGTTTGCAATGTAATGAGATAGACAAAGATCATCTTCATTCCTCTCTGTTTTTTTCAATCTCCACTTCCAGACAAAAATATTATCGTCTTTGTCGCTAACATTCTGCAGAAGTTGATAATAAATTTGGGGGTAGGAATAGGATAGCATATTCTTTTGGGGACTTCTGTTTCCTTTCTTGAAATGTAGGTTGTTGAAACTATGGCTGTCAAATTCTCTTAATAAGTACACGAATGACATATGACACAAATTTAACTTTTGTAATTGCGACACACAAACCGGAATTGCTACTCCTAGTTGAAGCAAACTTGCTTATGCTCCTATTTGACATATGAACTTGTAGGGCATGTCACAATTCTCTGATGAAATCTTGTATTTTTGTTTGAAAAATGCAGGCAACTGCAAGAGGAGAGGAGGGTATGACACTGTTCTTTGTTTGCTGCAACCCTACTTGTGGGCACCGATGGAGGGACTAATATTCACATCAAGCAAATTTTTTGAATATAATGCCTGCTGAAGTCATGTCATGGAGGAATCTATCTCTACACTTTTATATACTGCATTCGCTTTATATGTGTCAATTTGTGTTTGTTGTAATTTATTTTATCAAATATCACTGTTAATGACATAAATATCGCAACAATTGAATTTGTCACAATTGTGTCGTGTAATAATTGTATACTTGCAAATTTATCGATACAATTTACCATATAAAGAGAATATTGGCTGTGTTTGTCCAATTTACCATGTAAGAAGCAATTTATTGCATCTGTACAGTTAATATAACAATAAACTTGAGTTGAATCGTTACCAACTTGATACGAAGCTGGATAAGCAGTGGCATTTACATGGCCTTTAAATTTCAACCTTCATTTGCTGATGACTGCCAATTGGTTATCCTTATTTTACACTTGCACATGTGTTGTCTACTCAATAAACAAAGGAGAGTTGAGGAGGTCGAAATCGTCTCTTTCATCGTATCTCATCTTTTAGTAATTTTTCTATAATTTATGAAATACTTGCCAGCAATTTTTTCGA
This sequence comes from Breynia disticha f. nivosa, assembly GCA_948193385.1. Classification (NCBI taxonomy): domain Eukaryota; kingdom Viridiplantae; phylum Streptophyta; class Magnoliopsida; order Malpighiales; family Phyllanthaceae; genus Breynia; species Breynia disticha. The sequence continues at coordinate 7,233 of CANYCX013523301.1, forward strand.
TCAAAATATCATTATTTACAGCATGTACATTTCAAACATTGAATTCGTGTTATTCGTGTCGTGTCTAAACATGTACTTATTAATTATGTTATTGATTCAAAAATTATCAATCATACCATAACCTCCGGTGTCATTTCATTAGATGCTATTTTTAACTTGTCTCCTCTTGCTTCCTTAAAAATATTTCTAGTTCCGTCATTGACTCGTGGAGGATTTCATAGAACTAACCAAAGCACAGAGATAAAAGAAGAGCTTTAATCCCCCGTTATTATTAACGATTATGCTCTGACCAAGATTGTCTATACATGAATGAATATTCCAGCGGAGAACATTCCACTGCAATCAGCCTAAAACCTAACCTCTCCATCACCAGAAACGATATATCATCGGAAAAAATAATAGTTCTTAACCAAAATTTGAGCTAAAGATGAGAAAATTATCTACACATGGAAGAGAGAAAACCCTGGTGGGCAGGCTGGAATCCCAGCAAAACTAGATTCAACTTACAAAGATGCGAATGTCCGCTTGAAAAAGTCGGACAGACGTTTCATTTTTGCTGAAACTTCTGCGTTCTTTGCGAAATACGACTCCGCATTTGACAGCATTACTTCAGTATCATGCTTAACTGCCTCCAGAGTTCTATAGTAGTTGTTTTCTAACCTTGAGTGTATCACTTGAAAAGATAATGGAACTGGAAACCTGAGAAAATTGTAGGGAGATTTCGTTAAGAACATGGGATCAGATTGAATCTGACAATGATCAGAAAATGTGAACTAATTTCGATTAAATCGAGGAAAAGTTTTGGTTAATCTCAGAACATAAACAATCTGCAGTAGGAACAGATGAACAGCGAAGAGAATCGCATACCTGTTAGTAAAATTAGACTTCTCAGAAACTTGCATCAACTTTTCAACTCCGTAATAATCCTGCCGATGTTCGTAAGGAAATCAGATATCCAAGTAAAAATTTCACTATATAGAATTGCCATCTGCTAAAATCTATACCAAGAAACAGTAGATTTTGTGATGAATCTAGATGATACCTTTTTGCCAGTTTTCTCTAATTTAGAGAAGGCTGACAATAACTTGTTTCTCGTCTCGTCTTCAATACAGGGCTGCTCCCATTGAGTATCAGCATCAAAAAGCTCCCATGGACTGTGTGGATATTTTTCCCTAGGATCATTCTTGTACTGAACAGTGAACCTCTCCCACGGGCTATCTGGAAATTCAGGAGATTTGGCCTTGACATTGACAATCCGACCGGTCCACCAGCTACCATCTTCTTCGCCCTCATTTTTCCACCATACTCTACATTTATCTCTGTGCGTCCAATTTCTCTGTATAGCAGCTTCGAACCTTGATCTTTCAACAAGAAAATCTGGGAATTCTGTGATTTCGGGTAGAGTTAATTTAAACGATTTTCCAAACATGGCTGAATCAGGATCCACGAACTTAAGGGTCAATTTACAGCAAGCATCCCCAGATCCAGGTAGAGTGGAATAATCAAGGCCTTCAATCTTACAGAATTCCACAGGTCTTATGTTTCCCTTTGCCGACCTCCAAGGGCCAGCTTCTTTTGAGGAACTATGCAAAATGTACTCTTGATGCCCCTGAAAGAACAAAAAATCAATAGTTAATACATAAATTCACAAAACTAGAAAAAGTGCAAAGACAAATGAATCTTCCACGTCCATCGCTCCAAACCTGTCCCAAATATGCGACTTCATCCCCTAGCTGGGGAATATAACGGGATCCTTCCTCGTGCATTGATAACATTAACCATGATTCTTTTTTCGAGGGTTGATGTGGCTTCCTTCTACTCACAGGACTTGTGTCACGAAAATGATAACTTATTCTCCTATTTCTAGTAGATCTTAATCCAACAGTTGTCTTTGAGCTTGATGGTCCCCATTCTTCACCAAGAAGTTGACGTTTGCCAGGTGAATCTGTTTCAGCATGTCCAGATATCTCCTCAGAGCCACATTCTTTCCCAGTATCTGGATCATCTGCGGGGACTTCAACGGTTGAAGAATGTGCTCCACGCTCTCCATCAGTTGTCCTTTCATGCAATTCTCCATTTGCATTGAGATCTTGATTTGAAAGATTTATGTTGGTGACAACACCACGATGCAGTGTATTGACCCTATCCTTGGATGATTTTAACCTCCTGTAAACATTTTCAAACATCTTTTTGGGATGCAAACAAGATTCTGATGGCGTTGATTCATTCAAACCAGATTCAGAAACTGCGTCAATCCTACTGTCCAATTCTCTCAGTCCATTCACCTTACAATCAGTACCAACTATGCTGGTTTGATCATGCTCGGAAACTTCCAGAACTGGATTATGTTGTATATCTTCAGATTCACCAGACCCATCATTTCCCTGTTTCTCCACCGACTCTCCTATTTTAAATCTTAACATTGTTGATGGTTCGAAGCTTGATTTGAGTTCAGGAGAGTCTTCATCTCCATTAGTCGTCGGAGCAAGTTTTGGTAATTCATCTAGTGCAGGTTGCTTGTCAGATTCTTTGCTATCCGTTATACGATTTACCCCACAGGAATCAGGTTTATATTGTGTTCCATTCATTAAAACTGATTCATCGATCTTCTCCACACATTTTTCAACTTCTAAAGGTGGGGGACTGTTATCCTCTTTATTTTTCACGTTACCATTCAAATCATTCTTGTTTACATTGTCATCATCTGGAATCAGCATTGATCCCACAACTGATGGTGCAGCATCTACCAATTTCTGACGCTTAGAAGTACGGACCTTGGCCCCTCCCCATCTAATATCCCCATTCATACACCCTTTAAGGTCCAAATAGCGATATTCTATCTCCTTTTCTTTTCTTTCAACAATGCCACCGTTTGCATTGCCAAAAAGGGATCCTTGATATGAAGAGCTTCCATGATTCTTATAGGACTCACTACTAGATCTGGGGGATGCACCATCCAGATCAGCTAGGCTGGCACCCTCATGAATTGAACTCTCTTGTTGGAGAGTCCTATTAGAATCTCGAACAGGCAGTTTAAGAACCAATCTCTTCTTGCTTTTAGCATGCATTTCATTTAATTTGAGAAGATCCTCATCCTCCTCATCGAGAACTTCTTTTCCTTTTTTCGTATCACATTCGGTCTGAAGGGATTCATCACTCTCACTGTTAGAGTATTGCATCATGGAATCACTTTCCGATGAATCACCATCTGACCCATCTTCATCATCCACATCTGTGGGTCTTCCCGTAATTTTTGAAAACAAAGTGAGTGCATTGCGGGCAGCAGCTCTTTGAGGCCTCAAAGCTTTAGATTTGGATGATTTCTTTGAAGTTTTTCGGGTACTCCTAGATTTCTTACAGCTCATTCTGACTGAATTACCTTCACACTCATCCAAATTCCTCCTTTTAACACGTCTACCAGAAGAAGTCATTACCTCCATCTGAGAATAACCAGGGATAAAACATCAAATTTTAACAAGCGTAAATCTAATCTCAGAAAAGAAAGGCAGATAATAGAAAACCCTTACTTCAGCCTTTTGTTTCTTTCTTTTAGATCTACGAAAGCCATCCTTGCCTTCTATATCACTTTCTTCTGTACTAGAACCCGGATCACATGAGGAAAGTGAATTTGCACTTCCATGCTCTTCCCCCGAGGAATATTCTTCTGCACCATTGTACTCAGAATCTGCATCATCACTTATCACAACCTGATTTTCTGGTTCCCAATCTATGGCATCAACGAATTCAGGTAGTGGCTCTATCAAAACATCTAAATCTGCCAAGAACATCTGGTTTTCTGGGTCTAGATTGAAGTCAGGTCCAACTGAAAGCCTTAAGGAGGAAGGTTTCCACTCCAGGCCAAGTGCTCCCAATCGTCTCTTCTGGAACATGCTCTGGTAAGGTTCTGGATAAGGATTCATTCCTGGTACCAAAAAGAAAGATGTTTGAGAGAACATTCTAACAAGGACTATAAAGTATTATAAGAAGTGCCATCGTTTAGAGAACAAACCAGAATCACAAAGGAGGTCCTGCATATTGCGTCGATATGGAATAATCTGAGTTTCCTGAATTCAAATGCTTCACATTGTTAGATTGTTTAACTAGAGTTAAACAACAAAACTTCAGAAGCACTAATCAATCTACATCTGAAAAGCTAACCATGTAAAATGCCAACAAGAAACATTGAGCATAGCAGATATTCATAGAACTAGATGGTCATGCACAAATTTTAAAAATTAATTAGAATAGGCTGATCTTGAGTATTAACCTGTGTAAATAAAATCTAAATTGTATGTTATGGAGGAAATACACAGCAGGTCAAATAAATAGTAGAAAAGACAAGTAATTCTTTCTAATGAGTTCAACCAAGCTAAACTCCAATCGGTCATTGCTCTAATGAAAACACTTATAAAATGCTCCTTCAAACATTATGTGATTTCTCTTTAATGAAGATAATCAATCACTCTACTCTTAAATTGACACAAACCATAAAGTCCAAACTTAGCCAACCTGGTCGACCATATTTCCATGGGTATCTTGTATCATTGAACGATAATCACCAAGGAAAAACTGCATCAGATTAAACATCAGGATGGTTATTGCAAAGAGTTTCCAAGCCAAGGCAAAAAGAAATAGCAATGTAACTATTAAAGCACCTGATCATATTTAGCATCATTTTGGGACTCCCCTTGGCCGGTGCTCAATATATACAATTGGCCAACATCATCTGAGAGTATAATGGATGTCCCATCCCTATCAAACGAAATTTTTGTAGTCAATCGTTTCGATTGCAAGATTTTTACATAAAATATATTTCAATTGGCTATACAACATTAACAAACATCTATAGCTTCCTACGAAAAAAAATAACAATAAATGTAACTAAACAAAACTTTACAAGAAAAGAAGTTCAAATAAAAGGATGAATTCCAGCATTGTACAAAATTGGCGCGAACTTACGGTGAAAATTTCCCATCAACCAACTTGAAACGAGAGATTTCATAGGTCCGGATGGGCTTTCCCTCCCATATCTAGACGAAAACAATGAAAGCTACTCAAAAAAAGGAAGAAAGCATTAACAAGTTAACGAACAAGAAAAAACATTATAACTCACATCCCACACTATGGTTCTTCCATCATAGCCAGCACTCATAGCTATACGAGGGTTGAAAGGATGTACATCCAAAACATATGTCTGCCAAAAAAAAGATTAATTTGGTGAATTATGTCTGATAAGTCTAGACAAATCACCGGTGAATAGAAAGAACCAGAAGTTTAACTGATAAAGACAAGCATTCACCAAAGCTCTCTAAAACATTTTGAAACATTGAATTCAAGTTCCTAACTAGAATGGAAAAGTAGAAATGAAACAAATATTAAGTCAAAGAAAGAAAAAATAAATCCTCTTCTTTAAAATATCATAATGACCATGCTATCATAATGACCATGCTGCCTACCAAAAAAATTAGGAAAGTGTAGTCATTGTTCCACTAACATTATATCTTCTCTTAAATACAAGGGAAAAAAACTGATAGAAACTTTTCACAAAGGCAAACAAAAAGAAAACACACTTACTGAAGCAGTATGACCTGTCAAAGAATGCACTATACTACCATTGGCAGCATTCCAAACACAAATTCTGCAATCTGCATCACAATATCCCAAAGTTACCACAGGAAAACATGATGGTAAGTTGCTAACTGTTCCTAATACATCGAGATCCAGCAAGATTTCTCAGCATATAATTTGTATATTATTTTCTTCCAACAGATATGAACTGACACACTACAAATGTCTTCAAAGGCCTACTACAACTTTCTTCCCCAGCCTATTCAGCCTTGCAAATGCCCAACAAGGAAAAAAAAAAGGATTCAGTAGGGCTCTGAATGTGTTATGGACTGGTATGTGGTTTTCAACTTTCAATGCAAGATATTTGCCACCTGATTTTCAAATTCAGGCAATACTCTTGAACCCCAAGTATAAGCAATATCTTCAACAAATTAAATCACCAAGTCTGATGTGGAAATTTGCAATACATTCATCATTATTCATCAAACAACATTGCCGGTGTTTGAAGAAAATTCCCATCATTGACAGAAAAAAAAAAGAGAAAAAGTATCACAAAAATACAGACATACAAAACCTCCATGGGTAGAATTGCAAGAAAAATTACCCATGATAGCAGCAAGAACAAAACGATTGTCCAAGCTCCAGATAATCATATTCACCCCACGAGGAGTGGGAATAATTCTCTGACGTGGACCTCCACGTGGGGGTTGAGGAGGCATTGGTGGAGGAGGAACTTTCAGATGATATGCTCTCGTCCAACGGCCAGCTTTTCCCTAGAATTTATGTATACATGTAGATAAATAGTGAATTCCGGTTTACAATGCTGAGCATCATGACATCTTGCAAGCAATGCCAATAAGAAGTTTTTTTCCTGGAAATAAGAAAAGTTTGAATCACCAAAATCTTACATGTGATCTGCGCAGTCTTGGAATCCAAATGATTGCACTGCCATCACGAGAACAAGTTACAATGTTCTCATGTGAAAACCTGTAGAAGTGAAAGCATAGATGGATTAAGATAGAAATACATTTCACAAGAGGAGTTGATCACTTAGGTATCTGAAAAAACCTAACAAAAAAGATCCATACCAAGAATTTTTAAATTTGAGAACACTCTCTTCTTTTGAGCTGTCAGAAGAAGAAAATCTAGATGGCATAGCACAACCACTGCAACAAAAGGAAGTTCGCCCCGCGATGTTTGCAATTAGATGAACATTTGCTATTAGAAGACATTATTTATCACAAACATAACACTAACCTAAACTGCACATAGTTAACATCATTTTCATGGCCAGATAACACATCAATCTCATGATTTGGTTGGTCTGAATCATCCGTATTGGGTTTACAAGCATTCCATACCTGAAAACAAGTGGTTATTAGTAATAAACTTGGTGTTCCAAACTTAGATAACGCAAGAAAAGAAAAGATCATATGTAAGCATTTGATGAACTGAGAATATGATAGCTTGAGGTAAATAAATAGAACATAAACTGAGAAATAATGGCGCTAAATCTACCCGAGCAAGATTATCAGAGCTGCCAGTGACAAACACAGTTCCATTAGCATTGAATGCACAGCAAAAAATTTGATGGGCCGACGAAGCATTGCTTGAGGATGGACCAGCATTCCTTCCTGAACCAATTACAATGTTCTTATAAGTTAATGCGAAAGACTCATTGGAGTATCAAAAGATTGCACAAAATAGTATCCAACCAGCAGCGGGATCAGAAGGCCTTGGCACATAAATCCGTGGGCTGAAATTGGAATTTCTAGCATCCCATATCCTGCATGTTCCGTCATCCGATGAACTGTATTGCAAAAAGGAGACTAGAGCTGCTGTAATTCATATACCATACATACCAACTAAAATATGAAAATATATGACTCAATCAAGACCCATTGGATGCAACAATCTAAGCCCCCTTTAGCAGAGAAATTGATGCAGACAGTCAGCAACATGTTTTTAATATGATAACGAGAAGATGACAGCTTATGTTTTTAATATGATAAAGAGAAGATGACAGCTTGCCGTTGAAATATGTTCAAGATTCATTACACAAAATTGATGAGCCAAATACAAAGCTAATACATGATGAAGGAACAGAACAGAACAGATAAAGGAAACACTTCAGAGAAGAAAAAACAGATAAGAAATCCTTTCAAATAATCGTGCAAGAAAATTCTATGTGTCAATGAAGCATCTATTTGTCTAGATAAGAATGAAATCAGCTGACATCACCAATCATAATCTGAAACAGAAGTTTCTTTGCCTACCACCAAAATTCAGGCAGATGCTAAAAACATTTTGCATAGAAAGAGAGGTTTACAAAGAGAAGCTTTGTAAAACAAACAAAAAAAACCTGAAAACCAATAATGAAAAATTGACAACTCAAGTTGTAGATTTTTTTTGTTCGACCACGAGGTGTCCAGGGTGGGCCCAAACTATTACCAGCACCTTTCATCCACTACCACGCCTAAACAGATGGGATATGAACCTTGCATCACTTAACTAGTACGTATCCCGTACCGCCAGAACTAAGTGGTTGGTGGTGGATAATTTGAGTAAACAGTAGATATGCAACTTCCCACAAGGAAAGAGAAAACAAATCCTTACGATAAAAGCTGGTATACAGAACCAGGTCTAGGACTAAATGCAATGGCAGTAACAGCTCCAGTGTGCCCACGCAGAACTGATATTGGCAGGCCATCTGGCAAACGCCACTGTCAAAATTCAGAAATATCAATAACATATGAAGTAAATATAGTATCAATGCAAGGAAATTCAAGGATTTGTCTGATAAAAGAACTTACCACTCGGATTACACAATCATTGGACGCAGATGCAACCAATGCATTGTTGGAACTCACAGCCAAATCAGTAATGTCACCCTTTCAAACATAAGAAAAAAATCATGAATAATTCAACTTTCAAAAGTACAGACATAAATTATGCAACAATTATTCCGTTGATAGAAAAAAACATACGTCATGTCCACGACAACTGGCCAAGCAGAATGCAGTTTCCATGGACCAGATTTTTACAAGGCGATCATCTGAACCGGTAATAACATATCTGCCCGAGCGATCAAATATTGCTGCAAGATTTGCATCACAGAACAGCTTTAGGAATTTTCTTCATCAGAAAAATTTAACAATGAATTTCTGGAAGAAAAATATATAAACCAATTAATTTGAATTGTATTTCACTTAAAAAAAAAACTTCCACAGATAATACTGAATTTATATAGCCATGAACAAGCACGAACTTTATACAAAACACATACCACAATAAACAGCATTTCTGTGTCCTCGTAACCTCTTGACATTTTGCATCTTTTGGACCATGGTTGATGGTTTCGCAATAGCATAGCATGCAGCACGAACAGATGGGGCACGATGGTGTCTTGTAAATCCACCCCCTATTTCCCTCAAACTTAGGCCACGAACCTGATCAGCATGTCTATGGGGCCATCGCATATGAAGTGGGGGACACTCTGCTTCAATGTTTCCCTTTTCCCTATCATCTAAGAAAAGAAAGTCCACAGAATGGGTAAAATCAGCAATCCTAAACAACTAAACACCATAAAGAAAGAACCTGTCAAGAATCTATGATGCTTTCTGCAAACAGAAAATTCTCTTTATTCCATAAGTACATTAATGTTTGATGTTAGTGGCATCCAGAAACATTACATACCACTCAAAAGTGAGAAGGAACCTTTTCCTAGAAGTGTAGGAACATCATATGCATTTAGAGTCTTTTGATCAGTCAAACCTTGGGGTGGAGAAGCTGCATTAAGTAACAATTGCTTCAAAAGCTTTACCAAGTGGTTTTTCTCGATGTGTGGATACCTAAATAAAGACAATGGATGACAATAGTGGATGAAGTTATTTTTAGGACCAGAAATGGAACATGAACAAATCAAAATGTTAAGATGAAAACAAATGTGTGTTTGCATGCACTTATTTCGCACGATTAAAAATATATTGCCCATCTACTCTAACTCATAGTGCAACATAAACAGTAAATATCCTTTTATTTTTCCAGAGGTGAAGTTTGGGAGGAAGAAAGGATAGAGGGGGTGGAAAGAGAACGGCAGAAGCTAAAGCAAAATGTGCAGTACATACCTTTCCACCAAATCAGAATAACTTAATGGAAATGAAGAACCATCATCATCTTCATTCCCATTCTTTTCCCCTTTCCTTGAATACCAAGCATGATATCTTCTGGGTAAAAGCTGATGCTCAAGAAGTTCATTCCAAAAATGTCCAAAAGTTTTTTGACATGGCCCAGCAGAAAGGAAATGCATAATCAAAAAGTAAACTTCTCTGAGATCAATATCCACGTCATCAGCCTTCTTCCGGCAACATGTGTCCGAGGTTGCATGTTGAGCATTCTCTAGCACTTTATTGCAAAATTTCGAAGGCTTCACATTAACAGGAGGTGCGTTATCGGCAGACACAAATTTCTGAAGAGCCATATTCCTGCAATTACTGAAGCACAAAAGATATACCACAAGTCAAACCACACTAAACGAAAGAAAATTACTGTGATACTCAAGAAGTTCCAACACCCGCTGTCTTAAAATGATACAAAATAGTAAAATCAACCAAATAACAGTTAACTGCAACAACAAAAAAATGTTCCATGGGAAAAAACAATAAACACGCGAAGAGAACAAAGATAACACCAGCTCCTCCAGCACGCAACAACTTAACCTCTCAAGCTGCAACCCTGAGACAGCTCAATAGTTTTTCAGGTCCCTATAATCTAACATACAGCACTCCGGAACTAAACTACCAGCTTACTTCAGACTCTCAAGAACAATACCACACAGCCCAAAATCCCAATTCATAAAACAAATTTTGAATCCATGTCGCATTAGTTTCAGGATTCAAGGTCAATTCATTGAAAAATTAAAAAATAACACAAAATAATACAATGCCGAAAATCCACCAATTCACGAGTGCAAAACTGGCTGAAGAAACAACATCAATTATCCAAACCACAAACAAATTACGGTACAAACAAACACCGAACAACAAATTCACAAAAGAAAAAGATGAAAGATACCTTTTCGCAGCAATGTCCGCAATAAATCAACCAGAGGGGTGGTCCCACGAAACCTGAAACTCTCTCCGATACTTAACAAGCCTATCCAGAAAATTTCGATACGCATACCTATACAAACCCCTAAATTCAATCTCTCTCAGTCTATTTCACTAACAATGCTCAAACACACATAATAAATTGCCCAAACAGAGCCTAACATTGATCGAGTAAGCAGGTGTTATCAAAATTCTCAATGTAGAATAACAAATATTGAACAAGACAAGAATTTAAAACAAAAGAAACGACGTCGTTTTAATTGTACCTTATTTTAGCTAACAAAACGGTGGCGTTTGCCAATCGTAGTGTTTGGGAGTACTTTTGGAGAAATAGTGAATAGAGAGCGAGAGGTAGAACGGAACGAGACGAGGAATTTGGAGAGCGAGGAAGAAGCGGCTGGAGGAGGATTTATAGGTTTTAAAAGGTCGGTTTGGGTTAGTTTTCGGTTCGGTTTGATTTAGTTTGGTTCGGTTTTGGAGTGACTAAGAGATTAGAGAGAGTGGAGTAAATGGAGGAGGAAGAAGACTAGAAGAGATGATGAACGAAACGGTGCGTTTTATATCTTTTCCTGCACCCACGCTTTGTTAGTTTTCTTTCTTTGGAGAAATACCTTTTTGGGGAGAAAATAAAAAATTAAATTAAATATTTTCGATTACGTTACTGCCCGGATGTGGGACCCACTGGTCAAGGCTTTATTTCTCCCTTGGCTTGAATAATTACCGTGACGATGAAGCACAACAAGAAAAAATATTTGTTGGTGATTGGACTTCGATAAAATTTGTCGTGAAAACGTAATTTTTCTGACGAGATTCGTCAAAAATTATAACTGAAAACAAAACCGGAAATATATATTTTTTGGCGAAAAAATTGTCGGCAACTGGAAAAATCTTGACGAATTTCATTAGAAACATCGCCTGAAAAAATCATGCTAATGAAATTTTTAAAATTTTTCTACGGGCAGAAAATTTCCTACAAAATTAACTTTTCGAACAAAATTTGTCAGATTTTTCCTGATACAATTTTTTCGTTAGAAATAACATTTTTTTCTTGCTGTGTAGCTATAGTTTATTCAATTTTTTTTTTGAAAATTTACTTAATTTAATTCTTACATCTTATGGTTTCAAAAAAAAAAATATGACATCTTATAAGACTTATATTAATATGCAATACATAGCACATTATATTAATTTAACCTCTATAGATCGACGCCTCTTTTTTGTCTCTATTCTTAAAATTTCGTCACTTGTTGTAACCCTTCTCTTATACTATCGTTCTCTTTTATCATCGGAGCAAGATGGGCGATAGAATTATAGTACTAATTCTAATATTTTCTCTAAGTATCGAAATTTTTGAACTTAAATGTTATTCTCTTTACATAAATTTCTGAATTTATCACTAATAACAGTAGCGAGTGATAAATAAAACTCTAATGTAAGTATAGGAAGATGAAATAACTTGTTCTCACTAGTGAAAGTTGACTCGAAAATATAATTATGACACGATACAAATAACGCAACAATGTAAAACGAGCGCACGAATAAGAAGCAAACAAGATCGGAACGACGGTTTCGAAATCAAATTCAAACCGGACAGACTGAAAGCAACACCAAAAGCTCCAAAACAACATCGTACACAGGCATTTCCAAATCCAAAACAGCACAAGATGATCACCATAATCATTACTTTATTCCACAAATCTGGTTTTCTGAGCTTCCATTGAGAAATTAGCAGCAAACAATGGTAGGCTTGTAGTCCAAAACAATGATTTTTTCAATGGTGGCCATGTACAAGTTTGCAAATTCAGTATGAGCAGGATGAGCTGCATATTCCTTGATCCCTTCTGTATTCTCAAATGTACATTCGAAGAAATGAGTGAAACCCTGATGCATATTTTCAGTACTCACATCTTTTCCCCTGCAACAGAACACACCACTGTTATAGTCAGTTACATATCAGCGATAAGCAAGCAATGAGTTGTAATCGAAACGATCAAAAACACGTAAAATCATAGAGCGCGGCGACGGATGCAGAAATTTCTTTAACGGAGTGGAAATAGTCGAAAGGGTCGGAGTTACGGAAAAATACGCAATGAAAAGTACAGTGTTATAGAAGTATGCATATCTCTCAAGAGAAAAAACAACATTGCTGACCATAAAAACTAGTGGAATAGAGAATAATATTGTGAAGTAAAACATGAAATACCAGTGGAAAGATTTCAAGGGTTCAATAAGATTGACAAGATCAGCAAAACCCTTTATAAATTTCTCAATCTCATGAGCAGAGACTTCATCTTTGAACTTGATCAGTGCAACATGCTTCACCACATCCTTTGTTTCTTCCATTCTTCAACAAAATCGCTTCGTTGACTACTTTCTGCTGTTGTTTTGAACTTGAGAAGTGAAGGGCTAACTACATTGCTACTGTTCTTAAAGCAGTTTCTGAAATTTAATAATTTCTATAGGCATATAATTGAGGATTGCTCATAAAAATATTGGCTTGTAATTGACAGGTACACCAGTTTATGATAAAAACTTGGAACTTTCTTCACAGTTGGCGATACTAAACTATGTTATCTCTCAGTCTCGTCTCTGATAACGCTCTCAGTCTTGTCATTTATGTGACAAGTTAGCTGTTTCTTTCAGTCGTGGGTTATTTTAAGGTTTTTTCTTGCTTTTTTTGTCTCTAACCTCTTGGTTTTTGCTCTTCCGGAGAATGGAGATCCTTATTTTCATAATATCGGAATCCCTAACTTGAATTAATGTGCGAAAAACCTCGACCAGGCCGAAAAATAATTATGCATATCACATGAAGAAGACAAAGTATAATAATATTAGTTTATTCCACAAATCTTGTTTTATTTGTTTCCATTGACATATTAGCAGCGAACAATGGTAGGTTTGTAGTCGAGAACAATGATTTTCTCCAGCGCAGGCAAGAACAAGTTAGCAAATTCAACATGAGCAGGATGAGCTACATACTCCGCAAGCCCCTCTGTGCTCTCAAATGTAGATTCAAAGAT
>CANYCX013524515.1:0-22084 GCA_948193385.1 Breynia disticha f. nivosa
CATGCTATATCAGCATATTTATCTTCTCAATTTATGGTTTGTAGTGGATAGCAGAACTTTGTTTTATAAAAAGGGGGCGAGATTCTTCATATCAGCATCCACTAACTGTGAAAAAAAACATTAAATATACTTTTCGAGAGAGCCCGTCAATGGAGAAAGCTTCAATGAAGTTGGAATTTTTTGCAGTTCTAGTATTGACTTCTTGTAAGTTTTTGTCTTCTTATAATGTTTTGCAAAGAGAATAATGAAGGATTTTATTGAAATTGAACAAAAATTCTTTTGCACTTTTGAACTTCAAGAAATTCATGCTTGTTTATATTTGTTGATCTAACATTCATGAATGATTTTGAGTGATTGAGAATTCAATTCAAAATGTAGTTAAATGAATAAACTAATTTATTCATCAATGAAAACAAATCATGAACAGCTGTTTTAGGAGTAGAATTGATGGAGCAGCAGTAGCAGACGACTGCTCAAGAAGACAGACGACAGAAGCAAACAAGACCAAGAAGCAGTGACAGTTGCAAACGACAACAAGCATGCTTGGACGACAGGCTCAAAGTTCATTAGTTCAGTTGATTTAGAATTCTTAGCAAACCAGATTTCTTTTCTTTTTAGAACTCTTATCTTAGTAATTATCAAAATAGCAGTATAACTCTATCTTATTAGTATTTTAGTTGGATTTGAATTCCTTTACCAGATGTTATAAGTATTTCTGTTGGAATGAAATAATCTAACTACTTCAGAATATTTTCAGATCTTCACATATTGTGATTGTTAGCCTTAAGCGAATTTTTTCGCTGACTTGAATACGTTGTTATTCTCGTTTCCGCCGCGTCAAGAATCAACAAGATCAGAAGGTGAATTTGGGCTGGGGAAGATGGAAACTATTAAGGAAATGGGATGCTTGAATAATGGAGATTGCAAGGGGATTTGCCCAGCCAAATGCAAAAGAGCATATTGTGAGGGTGGAACATGTTGGTGTAAATTTTCAAATGCTGATACTATTATTCCATGCCACCCTCCTCGCACTTAAGCCCTACTCTACTTTATACACTAATAATAAGGGACATCTTTAATGATAAATCTCATTCGAGGATTTATAAAACTTTCAACTTACAGTGTGTTTTGATTGAGTGTTTTGAAGGTAAGGGAAGGTTTTATAAAGTAAGATTGCTTAAAAACCTTATTTGAAAAGAAGTTTTTGTAAAGTAAAATAAATGTTTTAGAAGTTTTTAAAAATCTTCAAAACCTTTCAGTTCCAACCTTCCAAATTACAAGGTCGAGGAACTAAGTTAACTTTTACTCTTTATTATTTTATAAACATTTACTTCACTCTACTTTCTTTTCAAACAACATAAGCTTTAAATTAAGGAAAAATCTTACTTTACTCTATTTTACCTTAGTTTATAAACACCTACCTTATCTTACTCTCAATTTTTCCAAACGCACTGTTAGTATTCTACTAACTATTTTTCTAAACGCACTGTTATTATTCTACTAACTCTTTATCTATAAACTTTAATCTTTTTAAAGTCTTTTGATGTTATAGATCTCGCTATTTACTTTATACTTTATTAGCTGAGAGTTATTGTTACTACATTATTTTTATATGTTTGTATAATTATGAATTTATATAATGTTAAAAATAAAATAAGCTTTATATAATATTAATAATAATGCATTGAATTTAGTGAAAATCAAGTGAATTTGATTTTGAGAATTTTTAAAATTTATATAGTTTGTTTTTTTAAAAAATAGTGTATCAGAATTTGGTTCCATTATTTTAAATAAAATTTAATTTAAGATACGCATCATTTATTTATAATGTAAAAAATAGATATGTAAAGTATATAGATGGACATGTAAAAGTAGAAAATTAAAAAAATACAAATTTTCTACTAATATAGTGTTAAATGTGAAACGCTCCAATATATTGAACCTTTCTCCAATAAGAAGAAGGTTAATATAAAGTATTTTGTTAGTACTTTGTGAGAAGCGTAAATCTCATTAGTGTTTCCCCAAATATAACATTAGGGTTTGTTCCCCACACATATTTCTTATTCCGATTCCAAGTGTGCAGTGCATGTTCTTATGTACGTTTTGTAGTAAATCAACATTAATTATCTTAGATCAAACGTGCTTTGTTTCAGTGGTGATTTAAGCTGAACTTGGTAGAGTGAACTGCGGTTCGATCACCCATAATATAACTTGGGAGGGGAATGAAACCTAACCACCTAGAATTCCTCCCCGAACGGAATTAGTCTCGGCCCAGTAGATCGGAAAATCAGAGCTCAGGCCAAACATTAATTATCTTGGAATTTGTATCACCCAATTCCATTAACTTTTTTTCTCCACGAATGTTAGAAAACTATACAAAATTGGTGCCCAACATTGTTGGCTATTTCTCTGAATCCGACATTAGTTAAGAGTAAAATTAGTTAGCAATATCGTAAATGAGTCTTCTCTTTATAAATAGATTTTATGACTTAGATATGTTTATATTTTGATTATAGAATTTACAGAATTTTTTGGATATACAGGCAAATTAACCCTGAAGGTCTAATAATTTGAATCGTTATGCCCTATATTTTGGTCAAGGATTGGTAGTAAAAATATAATGAATTATATGTTCATTTTATTTTGTTATAAATATTATATATATATTTATGATATCTTGAATCATATTTATAGTTGTAGAAGTTTATACAGGATATTTATGTAACTTTTTAGAAAACTAATTTTAACCAGACATAGTTGAGCAGATATTTTTGTTTTATCAAAAGGACGAAGATGGGTGTTAATTTTTATACATCAATGGATGATGGAGCTAATGTGAAAAAAGGTACATAATAGAGATGAGACACCATATCCATCCCTACTCACCCCATTATATGATAATTTCCAAAAGAAATCTCTTTTATAATCTTGATGGACTTAATTTTTGTTAGATCCAATTGGATATAAGATATATTTACTCAGATTTATTTCCATATATATATATATGATACAGCAGCAGAAAAAATATTGAATCAAATCTAGTGAATAGTTGAACCATGTTCTATATAGAGATGAGAATTCTCCATATCAACATCTACGAACAACAACAGCATATAATCTACTTTTGGAGATAATTAGCTAGAAAATGGAGAAAGCTCCAATCAAGTTGGCTTTTTTCGTGGTTCTAATATTCACATATTGTAAGTTTTTCTTTCCTTCGCATAAAACACTCATGAGTGTATGTTTATGAAGAAGAAAATATGTTGTAAAGTTAATAAATTAATTTATTAGCTAATGGAAAAAATTATGGTCAGGTATTTTCCAAGGAGTAGAATCAACGAGAGAGACTGAATTTGGGGAGCGGAAGATGAAAGAAATTAATAGAACATTTGATTGCAAGCTTGATGAAGATTGCTTCTTTTGCCCTCCTAAATGCAAACTTACTTACTGTGATGGTGGAACATGTCAGTGTAAATTTCTTTCTACTGATGTGATGATTGATATCGTTCTTCCATGTTCTCCTCCTCACACTTAATCCCCCCCAAAATTTCATACAACAAAATGCAATAAAACCTCTTTGAATTAATAATGTAAAAAAAAGCATGCCTCAACTATCAACTGGAGGTTGTCTTTATTCTATTGTATTGCTACAAATACAATGATGCATAAACTTCTACAAGAAAAGTCATGTTGTGTGTTGCTTTGCTATTATTGTTTCTATATGATTTTGAAAATTTTGTAAGATTTCTTAAGCTTTCACACAAGTAATATTGAAATGAAATGAAATTAGAATTGAAAACCCAAATTTGGATATAGAAGTCTAGGCTCATGATAATTTTGTGTTGATAATACACTAGTAAGCTTATGTTAGTAAAACGAACAATAGAAATGTGGAATAGTCAAGAGAATAAATAACCAAAAACTGCATAACATACATGGTTTGATTAATATGATCTACGTAAATGAGTAGGTCCTTTATTCAATAAAAATGTTGGCAAAAGGTAGAAGATTTATGACCAAGTCATTAGATATGTGTCTAATAAATAACCTATAAAAACCTTAATTTGGCTTCTACAACATGTTTACACTACATATCTTTAAAGACACAAACAGAAGACTTGACCGCGTAATTCTACGTAATGAGAATTGACGTTGTACAGGAAAATATACGGTCATTTGTATGGCTATGTAATATTTGATTTCTTTATATCGTTAAAGTTATCCATTACTCACTTGCATAATACGTTGTTTCATCCCTTATTACACAAGCAGACATTCTAACACTTACACGGTCCGTGCAACAAGTTGTATTATTCGACGATCAACTACACGTGTAGGGACATCATGGTCGTGTAATCAACCATGTTTTAGACTGGAACCTTAATAATCACTTTGACACATCTTGCAATGTTTTTAAACCATCTCCAACATGTTTTGTCTCAACACACACTCCCATGTGATTAAAACTCTCTAGAAAAATTAATTCAATCAACAATTCTGTACTTTGAATATATTTTCTAACGTAATCTTCAACATTGAACAAAGAAACAAAACATACTCCTCAGTCATGGCCCATAAGGCTAAGGTATGCTCGAATTTCTTTGTAGCAAGTGGCTTAGTCAAAGTATATACAAGATTATCTTCTCTGGCTACTTTCTCTGTGATTGCAAGGTTGATGAAGATTGTTACTTTTGCATTGACAAACAAAACATAGTTGTTCTTCAATCCTACTCTTTATTATTCACTCTTTATCCAAATCTCCAATTACTTTTTTTGTGAAGTAAAAGAGTGAGGATGGTGTATATGTTTGTTTTGGAGTGTTTTAAGGAACATAAGACAGGTTAGTGGTGCTACTCATGAAGTGATGGTAGAAGATAAAAGAACCTTCTTTGTTCTTTAGATTTGAAGAGTAAAGTGAAGTCTATACTTTATAAGAGTCAAATAAAGAGTGAATTAGAGCAATTTTTTGTTAAACTCTTTATTATAAAGAAGAAATTTAAAATAAAGAGAGCATTGAAGTTGGTCTAACATTAAAGTATTAACGAATCTTAACCTTTAAATAAGAGCTTTTTTATTTCAAATCATTTTTTATGAACTAATTAATAGCTCTTGTCTTTACTGAATTAAGACAGTAACTTCTTAGCTGAATTGATTTACATTAGAATAAGTCAAATTTTTAAAATATGATTGTTCTCTACACTCAATACTGAGGCAGATTAATTGCAAAATTATAAGAAAATTAATTCAAAATTAAATATTCAAATTTGCATAAAATACTAATATATACGTAAATAAAATTATCAAAAATAGTCACTATATGTCATATTAAAGTTTGTCTTTTCCACAAATAACATGTTTTGAAACTTATGTCACCGTATACAAATTTTTCAAACGTATTCAACCAAATACCAGATATACACAAGTAGTCCGCAAGTAATCCATAAACTTTCTACAATTTAAATTTTAAATTAAAAAAAAATGAACTAATAAATACTTAATATTCACAAGTATTCCACAAGTTGTCCATAGACCTTCTACAATTAAGGGTTGATTGAATTATGTTAATGTTTTATAAATGTCCACAACACATCCCACAACATCCACAATTTGATTTTTGAAATTCTTTTTTACTGTGTTTAGAATATATTTTTTATCTGTGTATATTTTTGTATATTGAAACATCTACAAGTAATTTATAAACTTTCTATAATTGATTCAATTTATATGTTGAGATTTTTATAAATGTCCATAATATATCTATAACACATTGATTTTTGAAACTTTTTTTTACTGTGATAGTATATTTTTTTTGCAGTGGTACATGCACAAGCAGTCCACAAGCTTTCTACAATCAATAATTGATTCAGTTTATGTTTTGGTATTTTTATAAATGTCCACAACACATCTATAAAGCATCCGTACATATAATTTTAAAGTGGCACATCCATAAGTAGTTCACAAATAGTCTACACATATAATTTTAAAGTGATACATCCACAAGTAGTTCACAAATAGTCCACACATATAATTGTAATGTGCTACTGAAAACTATAATTATGAACCTATACAGACCTTATCTACAGATTATTATCACTTTATCCACAACATATCCACAAACTACATATTTGTTCAATTTCACACACATAAACATAGTATCACTTTCTTTATAATGTCAACCCTTTGAAAACTAGCTGTCAAACAAACACTCTTTTTCACCCCATACATCTCATTACATCACATCCCGCCACACACTTTTTTCTACGCTGATAAAATTTTCGTCGACAATAAACTCTAAATGACTACAGATATTACAAATCTTCCATGATGTCATTTCAATTAACTGCTAAACAAATAATCTTTTTCACTCTTTACATTTCTACAATGCCATTTAGATTTGAACTTCCTAAAATAAGGGGGAAGAAGAGGAAGAGGAAGAGGAGAAAGAGGTTGAAGAGAAGGAAAGGGAGGAGGAAGTGGAGGTTGAGGAGATGGACAATTAAGAAGAGGAGGAAAAAACGAAAAAGAGTCGAAAAGAAGATTTAGGATGAAATGAAACTCATAATGAGTCTATTAAGTAGTTGAATATTTTATGGAGATTATGATGAGTGATTTATAAAAAATTAATTATTACATAGCTTGTGATGTTTTAAATAAATTTCAAATTCTGTTGATTAAAAAAAATTTATTGCCGTTGGGAAAAGAAAAATTGGAAGTATAAGATAATTTTATGTCCTTTTGGCAAAATTATACAATGAGACCCAAAAATATTAGAGGCTCAACAAAAAGGTCAATTTACATATTTCACAGTTATATATCATAGTTTCATATACATATATGAAAATATCATAGCAGGTTATAAAATAGAAATAAATTTAATTGAGGTACTAAAATAGAAATAAGTATGGTAAAATAGAAATAAGAATAACTAAGATTGTAAAATATTAATAAGAATAACTAAGATGAAAAATAAGAAAGTCAACTTTTTAAGGTGAGATGATGTACTTTATTGGGATAATTATATAAATACCAGCTTTTTAATAAGAGTATACAATTTTAATATTCAATTTCTAAATTAGTACTTTTTTTAACTTGTCTTTTATGTTTTTGTAAAAAAAAAACTCATTAACCACCTCAATAACTTCTATAGCTGTTATAATTAAAATTTGTTTATTTCAGTATAAATTTATAATTGAAAATTGTTTATTTGAGTATAAATCTATGTAAAAATACTTTGTTCAACAAAAAGCCCATTATAGTCCAGAAACGCAAAAGACCTCTCTTCAGAATACAAATCAAATCACAAAAGAACAAAAACAAAAAAGGGGAAAAATGGGAAGAGAAGTATCAGAGAGTTGCATAGATAGTCTACTAACAGAAATGGTATCTTCATATTCTAGTCGTTTCTACGCCGACAAGCCTGATCTAGCCGCTCGTCGCATCGAAGCCATTGGCTACCAGGTTGGCCATCAGCTCTCTGAACGGTATTTTTTTTTCTATAAGAATTACAATTTTTGATTTTTTGAGCCGATCTTTTGAACATTTGATGTTTTGTTTGGATTATGTTTCTGGATTATGTTTTAGTTTCGAAAGATGTTTAGTTTTATGGATGCAAAGATGTAAGGAATTATTTGATGGGAAAGTTCGTTTATTTTTTAAATTTCATTTCTTATTAGTTTGTTTAGAATATGTTTCTGGGCTTTTGTTTTAATTTTGGAATTTTAGTTCTTCTCAGTTTTACTAGAGTTTCATAGCTGAGGAAATGTTGGAAATATTTTTTAGAGGAAATGTAGGAAATTGATTTATGTGTTTTTTTCATTGTTTATTAGTTGTTACTTAATTAGGTACGGTAGAAAAATTAAAAGTAAGTATGATTCTTGTGTTTGTAAAATTTTCTGTGAAGAAAAATCACGATGTTCCTTGTTCCAGTAAGATTCGCCGATTCGGTATACTATGTTTGGTTTTGCAAATTGGCTTTGATATCATAGTTGTATTCTGATGACATATTGTACAATACTGAATTGATTCGTGCTTTCTCGACATGCGCGGCATTAGATTTATCATTTAAATGTTGGATGGATCTTGCTAGTAGTTTGGAATCATGTTCTGCTTTTGGTGGCGTGGATTGAAAGAGTTAAGATATTGTTAGGTATACAATGGAAAGGCCGCGATTTAGTGATCATCTAGAGGCAATAAAGTTCATTTGCAAGGATTTCTGGTCTGAGCTCTTCAAAAAGCAGATAGACAACTTGAAGACTAACCATAAAGTGAGTTCAGTGGTTACTACTTATTAATTGGATGTGATGTTGCTACTTGCGTGATGTTTATGTTTGTTTTGTAGGGTACATTTGTCTTGCAAGATAATCGATTTCGCTGGCTTGCACGTATGTCAGTAGATCCTTCTGATGAAAATGGAGGATTACCCCAAGATCCTTCCGCGCTGGCTGAAAGCAAGGCCGCACAGGTGATGAGCATGCATCTTTATTTCCCATGTGGCATCATAAGAGGAGCTCTTTCAAACTTGGGGATTCCTTGTGCAGTTTCTGCTGACATATCCAACCTTCCAGCATGTGAGTAATCACATTCTAGACAACCGCCTTCTTCTATTAAAATTATTTCACATATTTTTGTGAAATATCTAAAATGTCTATTACTTGCTCTTTTATTTTCCTGTTGTCTTTTCGGTTTTGTTGGCATGTGAACACCTAGGATACGAGTCGTAAATACATTTAATCTAACAATTCAAACCACAAATCACATAGAACAACAATATGGAGTTTGCGGATATACCTGCCATTATAGCTCATTTCTGCTGCTTCATTTCACTTATTTTTCACCCACGAAGAGACTACTCGTGATCTAGTTAATTTTGCCAACTTCATGTAGCATAGTTCATCGTAATAGAAAAAATCTTGTGGGTTATCAACTTTTTCTCTTAATGTATGCCAAATTCCTAATTTTTTTTACATGCTCACAAAGCTTCATTTTGGACGATTTTCCGCCACATGTTTCGCTTATTACTCGTATAAATTCATGAACAGGTTCATTTGTGATCCGTATAAAGGTTTGACAATCAAAGTTCGCATCAACTTTGAAGCAGCACCATTGCAGATTTCTGGTTTTTCCTCCCTTTCTTTTTTTATGTTAAATTGTGCCTGATTGCCCAGTTTAATATGTATCCAAGATGAAGTGCTGCCGTAGGAACTTGTGTCAGTTATAGATGAAGAAAATTGTTTTGATGAAATGAGCTGTTGGTGTGTAATGGTGGAGGATTTACTTTCAGTAGCCAGCATGATCCAACCAAAAAAGTTGTAATGAGTTTGTGATATTTGTGGAGTTGATTTAAAAAGAGAACCACTCCTAAAAAATATTCGATTCTCTCAATAAGTATTTTTTTGTTTATTTCATAAATTAAATTTGCCGTCTGTATTAGTCTGAAAATCTTAAGAATGCAAAGGAGAATGTGTGTGAATGCTTAGGAATATAAGGAGAATGTGTGTGCATTACTTAAGCTTGGATTTAGCGAATTAGGCTGACTTGAGATCGAGTGCGAGATCGAGTGCATAACGAGCATTGATAAAAAAATCCATGCTTATTACACATGATTCTACCCTTTTCTCTACATTTTTTTCCGACCGTTCAAACACTAGATTCGGATTGTTATTTTTATATTACTGCACTTATCTTGAACCACAACGAAACTATATCCACCATCGGCTTTGATATCAGTTGTTACATTTGGACACAAGAGGAGGATCTAGCACTACTGAGTTTGTAGGTTGGGATGTAACTTTCTAGTTATTTATTTCATAAAAAAATGACATTCATCAGTGTAAAAACAACAATTCATCTATTTATTACCGATATTTCACTAACAAAATGAGGAAAATTATTCGAATTTTCAACATTTTTTTTATACTTCAAAGTCGTGTGGAACTATCACTTATTATATTAATAATAAACAATTAAATTTATCTTCTGTGCTTCATACATATGGCCTGATGTGTTGGCTTATGAATTACAAAAGGAGCTATCTAATCTTCAGGAATGAGAAAGACTGTTATAGCGTTGATTCCATTGTTTTTAATTTTTACGTATAACCACAATCTTTAGTGTTATCAGAATCGGACTAGTGCTCGAACCGAAAAAGATACTGAGTAGTTGATTTATTGGTCGAATTGGTGATTCACTTTTTGAACCAGTAATTTTAAAATAATATAAATAAATAAGTATATATGAATATACAAAATTATTTAATTTTTAAATTATTTAACTTTTTTTCAATACTTAAAGTCAATTTAGTTCACCAGTTCATCGATTGAACCGGCTAGTTCGCCGATTTTTGCCGTTTCAATACCAATTCGCTTGCAGACCGATTTAAATGGTAAACCGAAACCAGACCATTAGTCAGTTCGCTGATTTTTATGACATTGTTTTATATGCTTCATTTTATCTATTTTAGTGAATAATCGACAATATTAGTGATGTACATTTTACTCCAAAGGCATGCATAGTCGCGGAAACAAAGGCAGCAATAGCGCCTGCTGCTCCCTTCCGTGTCTCTACTTATTAGTCTCGATATTTTTATCGAGTATTTTTCTTTTTTTTGTCGTATCTCTTTTTATATTATTCGATATTCGGAGTGTATTTTCAACAGCACAAGAACAGACTTTTCTTTGTTAAATCAGACTGCATTAATTTATCAATTGGGAAATAAAGATGACAATCAACTTATTTAAATATTTGGTATATTAATTTTAAAATTCAACACAATCAATTTGTATTTATCTGTAATATTTCTCATTATTACAATTCTAATTTGGACCACAACCCAATAACCCGACCCATATCTAACTTTCAAACACAGAATTAAATAAGTTTGTCAGCTAATTGTACTGTCGAAACCTGCAGGCTAATCTAACCCAATTTTCCAACCTAATTTTCACTTAAGTTGATGCAGATTATACCCTCATTAAATAGTATTTGAATTCATGTATTAAAATGCAATGAGTTTCACAATATACAAATAACATTTTCAGGCCAAAGTCATCTCAAACCAGCACCATGGGAAGCCTTCCGGTACTGCCTTTTTCTGGTTCATGATGTTTGTTTTTTTCTCTGCAATGTGAGTTTTTTTAAGTGATGTATGCATTTTTGGTGTAGTTTACTGTTTCTGATCTTCAAACAAGTATTAGTGGAGTTGTGAGCAGTCCTACCTTGCTATGCACTCCACTTATGGGAACTACAGTTGATCAAATGTTGATTGAGATGAGAAAGGCTAAGGATATTGGTGCTGACCTTGTCGAAATTCGGCTAGACTGTTTGAGGAACTTTAATCCTCAGCAAGATCTTGAAACTCTCATCAAACAGTCTGCTCTGCCTACTTTGGTTACTTACAGGTAACAGCCTGACCAAAAATGGAAACAATGACTTCTATTTTCAGCAATGAGTTAGTTAATATAGTTATTCTAAAAGAAAGCCTTGAACTTTGTCATTTTTTGTCCATGATTCTGAATTTGGAATTTACTTCTGAAAGCAACTGATCCAACCATTTGAAAATTTAATTTGATGAAATAAAAAAGAAAAAAAGCAGAAAATTTTGTGATTACCATGTTGTTTAATATGGAAACTGATTCGGATTAGTTTTATGCACTCTGCAGACCAATCTGGGAAGGTGGTCAGTACGAAGGTGACGAGAACAAACGTCAAGACGCACTGCGTATGGCGATGCTGTTAGGAGCTCAATATGTTGATATTGAGCTTGAGGTAAGAAATTCTTGGTGAATCTTGAACTAAACATATATTGGACAATTTTTCAGCCGACCAATGTTATTTTTATGAAGTTCTGATGTTCTCTGCCATGTAATTTGCAGGTTGCTTATGACTTTAACAGTACAATTGAAGGGAAGAAACCTGATAACTTCAGAGTGATTGTTTCTTCTCACAATTTTCACAACACTCCATCAGCTGAAGCAATTGCCAATCTTGTTGCAAGAATACAGGCTAGCGGAGCTGACATTGCAAAGATCGCAACAACTGCATTAGACATTACAGATTGTGCACGCATCTTTCAGATTACAGTGCATTCACAGGCAAAGAAACTTGGAATTTGATTGATATATGCTATTTCCTACTGCACATGAACAGTTTTAATGAGAAGTTTGTTGTTGGCAATGTAGATTCCAACAATAGGAATTGTCATGGGAGAAAGAGGTTTGATTTCGCGAATTCTTAGCCCGAAATTTGGAGGTTATCTCACATATGGAGCACTGGAGGCAGATGCTATCTCGGCTCCAGGACAGCCTACTGCAAAAGATCTGTTGGAATTATACAACTTCAGACTCATAAGACCTGATACAAAAGTTTATGGCATTATCGGAAAGCCTGTTGGTCACAGCAAGAGTCCTCTATTGTTCAATGCATCATTCAAGTCTGTAGGTCTCAATGCTGTTTACCTTCATTTTCTGGTGGATGATGTGGAGAAGTTCTTCAACACATATTCTTCTGTTGATTTTGCATCTGGATGCAGGTAACGTAAATTCGTCCTGGAAAGATTTCCATTCTGGTGAGTGAATGATTCTGGAAATTGTAGTGAAATTTTGTTGTGAATGCAGTTGTACTATTCCTCATAAGGAAGCTGCACTTAAATGCATGGATGAGATTGACCCAATTGCCAAGGTACTCCATGATATGTCACAATCATCTCCTGCTAGACATTGTTGTTCTAGTTATTTATTGCAGATACGGTTCATAATTCATTGCTGATTTCTTCTTTAATGCATACAGAAAATTGGAGCCATCAACAACATTTGCAGAAGACCTGATGGAACTTTAATGGCTTACAACACTGACTACATTGGTGCCATTACCGCCATTGAAGATGGACTGCGAGGTTGATAATGCTCTGACAAGCTATTATTTCTACTTCAAGTTCAAGACTGTCCTTTTCGAATTATTTCTAACTTTTTTGTGTTCTTTTTGCATCTTGCACAGAAATCAATGGTAAAGTTCCAGCAGGTGTTTCACCTTTAGCTGGTAAATTGTTTGTGGTTCTTGGAGCTGGTGGTGCTGGCAAATCACTTGCCTATGGTGCTGCACAGAAGGGGGCCAGAGTTGTTGTCGTGAATCGAACAATCGGTAACAGTCCGGCAATGAGTTCCATTAAATGAAACAAAGCAATACATCTTTTTTCTAATGTGTAGACATTGATGATGCAGAGCGAGCTAAAGAACTTGCCGATAAAGTCGGTGGACAAGCATTGACACTTGAGGAAGTAGAGAATTTCCACCCAGAAGACGGAATGGTTCTTGCAAACACCACATCTGTTGGAATGAAACCACATATTGATCTAACCCCATTACCAAAGGTCGTCTTCATCGTACATTTCAATGTACTAAAGATTTCAGATTTATAGACATTTTGTAACAAAGAACTAAATGTATATTTTGACAATTTGCAGCACGCTCTGAAGCGTTATTGCCTGGTGTTTGATGCTATTTACACACCTAAGGACACAAGACTCTTGCGAGAGGCGAGAGAAACTGGAGCTGTTATTGTTTATGGAACAGAGATGTTGATCCGTCAAGGCTTTGAACAATACAAGAACTTCACAGGCTTGCCAGGTAATAAGCAAACTTTGAGTGATTGTACAGGTTTCGTGTTTCCATATTTGTTACAATATTCTAAAATTTGTTTCTGCCATTCAATTGCAGCACCGGAAGAATTGTTCAGGCAACTCATGGAGAAGCATGCGTGAGCAGAAATTCTTCATGATTTCATAATGTTTGCAGATGAAATGATGTTCTCACCACAGTAGCTAATTTTCAAATTTGACTTAAATGTCATCATTGTCAGGTTTTTGGCTACTCTAATAAAGATTTTGCTGCTGCTGCTGCAAATTATAGCTTCTGATAGAGAAATTGTACGAACAGATAAATGTTTTCAGTGATCTTCATGTTTGAATATAAGTCTTTCTTTACGTATGAACCTAATGTGATCATACCGGTCGAACTCACCAGAAAATGCAAACAAATACAAATGATCCGAAATCAAAACCTCGAAACAATCTCCCACCGTAATCGCGACTCCTGACTCGGTGATGCATCCAGCATATGACGCGAACTTCTTAAAATTGTCAGAGTGGAAGGCCTGGAGTTTCCTGCTTTAAGGTCTTGAGCTCTAGGCTCATGTTGTGTGCCTAATAGTATTACTATACTGAAATGAAATACACTTTGCCAATCTTGATTTTTCAAATTGAAACCCTCCATTAGATGATTGCAATACAACTGAATAAACTTTTATTGGGATAACCAATCGTTGTTCTTTGCGTGAAATATTGCATAATTATTGACTCTCATCTTATTAGAGCATCCGCAACTCTCGGGACACCCTTTGAATTTGAATACTGCTCCACGTAACTAATCTCTCACTAAAACTTTTTTCTCTTATCAAAAAAATAGATTTTTTTGACAGTTGATCTTTTCATCGATAATGAAAATTTTTCAAAATAGAATGAGAAAAAAAAAAGACGTGGGACAAGTCCGAAATAACAGAATTGTCTCATTATTTTTAAGTGACTTCAACGCATTCTGTAAGCAACCTCAGGGCAGAACGAACTTATAGGTCGCATTATTAATGCTCTTAGAGCGAGATAACTTCAGTATTTGTCTGATAGACAAGAACCAAAATTTTACTGCTTAATTTCATACAAAAACACCACAACAAAGCTCTTCTAGCTATGTTCATTGTCTTCTCATAATGTCCTTGCTAAAAATGAAAAGAGAAGAATTTTTTTTTTTTCTTCACTTGAGGGTTCCATAATTCTCCAAACTTGTACGACTTCAAGAGCAAAATTTTCACATGAAGAACATGAAAACAATCTTGCAAAAGTCGACGACAACAACAGCAACAACACATCAGATTAAATGCAAAATTCTGTTACCATCCAAAATTCTTCAAGCCACACAGCTGCTCTTCCCAGCAGCCACTACTTATTCAACAAACTTCATGTGACTAAGAACAAGCCATTAATCCTCCAGCAGTTCAACTCAATGACCCTTCCCAACAAGATATGGGAATGTTTTTAAATGAAAAGTTAGGTCTGGAAAGTTTGGAATTGAAACAAAAGTATCATCTCTCATTTGACCCCCAATATATATTATATATGTTTGTGTATGAACTATGTTTGTCACAGTGTTGTTTTTCTTCATTTTTTATTGAATATTTCTTTACAAATATGTATACGTACTTGTTACGAAAACTTGTTGAGCTAATGTTCCTTATCTTCGTTGAAGATTAGTCGGTATAACTGTATGAAATAGAAATTGTAACTAAATAAACCAACAAGGTAATGTAACTGAAGGTCAGACAAAATAACAGCAAGTTCAAAGTAAATAATCAAAAGATGATAAATAAACAATGTATTTTGTTTACGAAAATCAACAACGATCAAATAAAAGATACAAACTTGAACGACACATTGAAATTTGTGAACACAAAACGTTGAATTAGATAGTCATCAAAGAATTCTTTCCGCCCAAATTAATATTGTCAAATGATATTTATCATATCATAAAGTCGACAAGTGTGTTTATATTTCTTTGATTAAAGAAATATTTAAAGAGCAATCATTTGCTTTAATGATCAATAATTAGATTTTACCAATTGTTTGCTTTGGAATTACGAATGTGATGATCATCACTTGTTAGATTTTTTCATGAATATGATAGGCTCCAACTTATTTCTAGTTAATTGCTCACCATTTTATCTTTAAGATTTTCCATTAAAGTAGAAATTAACGTATAAAATCAACCAAATTAACTTCAATTAAACATAACTTTCACATTTAAAACTTGTTATATACCCCTTTGGAACTAAAAAAAGTTTCTACCATAAATCCCTTTAAAGAGAATACTCAACAAAACATTGAACTATTATCATTAGATACGAAAAAATTGAAGCTTTAATTTTATTAAATAAATTAAAAATTCAGATTTATTTTCACTGTATTTAATGTTAATTAATTAAAAAAAGGTCGTTCAAGTGGAGATAATGGATTGAAGTGCATCTGCTAGTGAGGATAATACAAATACAAGTTGAAGTTGCCAACTGGCAATTTCAGTCAGTATTCCTACCTAACCTCAGTATTTCTCTCTCTTTTATAGACATTACAAATTTGAAAAATATAATTTTTATTTTCATTCAAGTTTTTTTTACAAAATTTTATAAAAAAAATTCGGCTAAACCACGAACTAAATGTAAAGTGTCTCAGAAAATCTGACAAACCAGCAGCTAAAAATCTATATGTTTTCTCTAGCGTTACTACGGAGCCCAAGATCAGATCTCGCACTCTTACAATGTGCTGATTGATCCATTATAGCACTGAAATCACATCTAAGGGTTATTTTCATTCAAGTTGATAAAAAAAAAAAGTTAATAAAATTTCCAAGTGGAAGAAAAACCAAATTGAATGATGCCAAATTTTAGAAATTGGTTCCAAAACCAGCTAACGGTCTCCATTTTTATACTTAAGCTACCTTAAACTCATGACTGTGTAACTTTCAAACTTGCTTCACTTCTTAAAACTATATATATATATGCACTCACACCTAACACTATCTACCCAATTCTCTCTTTTTCTCTCAATTTATTAAAAACTGAAACTTTAGACTGATTCAATCCCAACACTCATAATGACTCTAGGCAGTATTCCGGTAAAGTTCATTTCGTTATTGTTTTTACGTTTCAATGTTCGATCAAAGTTTAATTCTTGACATAATTTTGATAAGATTGTGACCTTTTTTTTGTTGAAGTAGTGTTGTTTAGATGGCTTTGCTTAAAGTTCAGTTCTTTATTGTTTTTCATCGTTAAATTTTATCAAAGCTCAACTCTTTACTTGGTTTTAATATGAATGTGACCATTTTTTGATCTTGTGATGATATTTTTCTTTGGTGGGTTGGTACGAAATGCAGATGGTAACTGCAGACCTCCAAATTGCCTCTGGAGGGAGGAGGAATTCAACGTTGATTTGCGCGCCGGTAATGGGAGAGACAGTTGATGTAATGCTGAGTCAGATGATGAAAGCAAAGGAAGCTGGTGCTGACATTGTGGAGCTTAGAGTTGATTTCTTGAAGAGTTTTAGTCCGAGACAAGATCTTGATGTCTTGATTAAACAGGCTCCTCTTCCCACTCTTGTCACTTACCGGTATTTGTCGAATTCATCATCGTTTTCATGTTGTGTTGTTAAGTGATATTGCTTGTTGAGGCATATAGTTTGTGAATGCCGTAAATGATTATGTGTCAATCGTCATTTGTTGAATGTTTGAAGTGGAATTGGAACCAGAAATATTGATGATTTTAATTGGTTCTTCATCAATTCTTGGATGCTTCAGCTTAATTGGAAAGTTAATTTTGTTAATTCAAGTTCTCAGCAATGAAAAGTTGATAGTAGGTTTATATATAGTATAGTATTAGACACAGTAAGAAGAGAGTTTAACGCATTGATAATTTTGTGATTTTTAACAATATGGAACGAGGTTAACTTAATTAGTGTGAATCTTTTAGGCCAAAATGGGAAGGTGGGCAGTATGAGGGTGATGAGGGCAAGCGGCAAGATGCGTTGCGTGTAGCCGCGGAACTTCGAGCGGATTTCATTGATGTCGAGCTTAAGGTTGAACTACAGTAATTTTTATCATCTGTTCTGATGTTGAAACTTCAATGCTCAGTTCATCTCACAGAAATGACAATAGTGATGTTGCTGAAACTGTTAATTAATGTCTTGAAGGTAGCTCAAGAATTTATTGGTTCTTTACATGGGAAGAAACCGGAAAATGTCAAGATTATTGTCTCTTCTCACAACTATGAAAATACTCCATCTACAGAGGAGCTGGGCAGTATCGTAGCCAGAATACAGGCTACCGGAGCTGACATTGTGAAGGTTGCAACAACTGCTTTAGATATCACAGACAACGCGAAGATGTTTCAAGTACTCGTGCACTCGCAAGTGAGTATTTTACATTCTGCAGTTGCATCACGAATTTCAGAATTTTTGCTTAGTAGAATTATTTCAATAAATCAAAGAACTGCGTGCTGAAATGCACGATATATAATCTACGGCCGACCATTGCTGCTAGCCTGCTACAATGTAAATGCCGCGCCAGTCCTTGTTTTGACACTTTATTTGTACTGTAGGTTCCAATGATAGGACTTGTCATGGGTGAGAGGGGGTTAATGTCAAGGATTCTTGCAGCAAAATATGGAGGTTTTCTCACTTTTGGTACACTTGAAGCAGGGACAGTTTCTGCTCCAGGGCAACCAACCATCCAAGACTTGTTGGATTTGTACAATTTTAGACAACTTGGGGCTGATACCAAAGTTCATGGTGTCATTGGAAAACCAATTGGTCACAGCAAAAGTCCTCACCTTTACAACAATGCATTTAAGTCTGTTGGCTTCAATGGAATATACCTACCTTTGTTGGTTGACAATGTCGCAAACTACATTTCTACATTTTCGTCTCCAGACTTTGTCGGATACAGGTGAAACCATATTCATCTACCTTACGCTGACATGTTTCTCCATACTTTTCTCAGTATGAATATTCATTTTGATGCAGTTATACAATTCCTCACAAAGAGGCTGGACTTAAGTGCTGTGACGAGATTGACCCAATCGCAAAGGTATTTAGATGTTCGTGTACAAAAATATGCCTACACGTTAGCAGATCAGTCACCATGGCTGCATCTGTACCTATATTCAATTTGTAACAGAAATGTCCTTTCCTCATTTCCAATCTTGCAGGCAATTGGAGCTATTAGTTGTATGATCAGGAGACCAGATGGAAAACTGATGGGTTACAATGTTGACTATCTTGGAGCTATTGGAGCTATCGAGGAAGCAATGCGAGGTTTTTAGACATCTTACACCTTTGGAATATCACATTAAAGCCTAATAAATATCTCATAACTCCACAATTTTCTCCGCAGGATCAAATGGTTCCTCTGCATCTGGTTCCCCGTTGGCGGGTAAACTCTTCGTTGTTATGGGAGCTGGTGGAGCAGGAAAAGCTCTTGCTTATGGTGGATATGAGAAGGGAGCGCGGGTAGTTGTGGCCAACCGCACATTAGGTGAGAATCTCTTACAATGTTTGACGATTGAATTTGAATCATGCTGATAAGGAAAGGCCAAACGATAATATGAGAATGGTGAAAGAAATCATGCTGTGTTAGAAAACAAATACTGGTTTCTACTTTCTAGTCATGTTTGCAGAATCTAGTCATCAAAATGCATGTTCAAACATTGTAGAATTACTTGCACCGTGCAAGGTTAAAGTTCCGGCAAAGGCAACTGTGGAATTTTGCGCCGGCAATCTTTTAGATGATCAGTTGCGTTTTTTCTTCTTGTTTCCAGGAAAGGCACAAGAACTTGCCAGCAAAGTTGGAGGACAGGCGATGACCCTTGAGGAACTGAAAGACTTCCATCCTGAAGAGGGAATGATCCTTGCGAATACCACATCTGTCGGAATGAAGCCCAGAATTGATGACACGCCCCTTCCGAAGGTTTGCCGCCTTCTCGTCTACAGTTTGTCAAATCACATCAATACTGCACTGCTTAAACTGTTCAGGATATAGTTGAAAGAGATTTTTTTGCTTGCTTTCGATGGTTGCCAAGGGATGGACTCGGAAATATATTGCAGTGGGAGCAACGAGTCCAGCGAGCCAATGACTATAACTTTTAACCGACAAATTTAACATAGTCAGCGGGACATTTCTCATATTCGAGTTGACGTAATCCCGTACTATAAAGGATTTTTCCGGGACCGGTGTGGGCACGGCCCCCACTTAGTTCCGTTCCTGCCATCATTAACAAAGCCAAATATGCAATCAAAGTTGAACTGGAAGATTAGAAACCTGATACTAGTTTATATCTTGCACTTAAAAACTAATAAATGTTGGAAATTATACATTCAGTGCATTGAAATGATCCGGACATCACATTTCAATCATGTTTCTTTCCATTTTGCTTTGATAACACTTTTCTTCGCATTGCAGGAAGCTTTGAAGCACTATTCTTTGGTTTTTGACGCCATTTACACACCAAAAATGACAAGGCTCTTGAAAGAAGCCGAAGAATGTCGAGCCACAATTGTTTACGGAACCGAGATGTTCATCAATCAAGCATTTGTACAGTTTGAAAGGTTCACCGGTTTGCCAGGTAAGAAGAATCTGACAACCAAGTTGAGAATCTGAAACATATTTCCATTTTCTTTAACGTAATCTTGATCTTTGTTTCATTTTCTGTGTTGCAGCACCGAAGCAACTCATCAGGGACGTGTTAGCTAGAAATACATAAGGTGCATGATTTTTTTGGCAGCAGAGTGTAATATTTTAGCTGAATTCGCAGTTGAATTGTTCTGTTGTAACAATAAAATATTTTGATTTTGGCAGATGAAGCTTGTTCAGTAGACTGATATTTTTTATTTTTTTTATTGATCTATTTTTCGTTTGTATCAAACACTAAAAAATTAATAAAATATTTTTTTTAGCTTCTAATCTCGTTAGATGTTAAGGCATTGTTTGGATGTTTGGAAAGAAAATGGACATGAGGTAAATAAAAATGGCGAATGAAAATTAAGGGAGCTGACGAAATATGAAATAAAATTGTGTTGTTTGAAAGTTTAGGGGACGATAAGAGTAGTAAGTGTCAAAATTGTAATAATTATATGATAAAATATACTAATTTTTCATTTTACTTCTTTTACCGTCCAAATTAGGAGGTAAATAAATCTTTAAAAGAGGAAGTAAAGAAAAGTAAAATTTTAATTCTGTTTAACTTTTCCTCACCTCGTAAAACATTCCCAACAGACTCCTATATTTATCTCATTCCTTATTTTATCAATTTGTTTTTAAAATCTACAATTCGATCAGACTCCTAATTGTAAACTCTTTAGCTTAATTTTAGGAGAAAAAGCTGGGAGCTCCTTATATTTATGACGACAAAAAATGACTCTCATGTATTTTTTTATTATTTTTCTTTTTTTTTAACTATATTTCTTTTTTGAAATAAAGAACTTGAGTAAAGGTTTATTTTATATAGATTTATTAAACATTAAAAATTTATTTGTTCATGATGAACTCAATAGTTATATAAATAAAAAATATAATAAATATTAAATTTTTAAAATTTATTTTAATAGATAATAAAAAATTTATAATCACAAATATTTATAAAAAAAATATTTTATACATATATTAAAATATGTAAATATAAAATATTTAAATGCATTATATAATTAATTTTTAAAAAATTAATAGTAAGTAATTGTTAAATTTCTATTAATATAAAACTAAATAAAAAAATATTTAAGGAGTCTGATGTAGCATAATTTATTAGGAGGCTAAA
Source organism: Breynia disticha f. nivosa (assembly GCA_948193385.1). Taxonomy (NCBI): domain Eukaryota; kingdom Viridiplantae; phylum Streptophyta; class Magnoliopsida; order Malpighiales; family Phyllanthaceae; genus Breynia; species Breynia disticha. The sequence continues at coordinate 21,397 of CANYCX013524515.1, forward strand.
TTTTTTTAAGGAGTTAACAAAAAATTGATAAAATAAGAAGTATGTTAAGGATACTCTTAGAAATGCTCTCAAAAGTTATAAAAAAAAATAATAATAAACAAGGTTAACTTTAAGAAATCTTTACTCTCTTTTCTCCTCCCTCATTCAAATCTCCACCTAAACAAGGCCTAAACAAAAGCTCGATTGATGTCCAACGTTATCAAATACTTGATAGCATTTTTAAAGACAAAATTTAGGTCTGTTTGATAAAACTGAAAATTAAGTGCTGTAAAATTAAACACTGAATTTTAAGTGTTGAATACTTAGTCTGTTAATAAAATCTGTTTGTTTGTAACTGAAAATTAAGTACTGAATTTAATTAATTGTTTAACAAATGCAACTGAAAAATAAATGAATTATTATTTGAAATTGATACAAAATCTCAAAAATATAAAATAATTAAAAAATATGAGAAAATTAATAATTTGATTGTTTAGAGTCGTAACTAATTATTAATAAGTATGTGAAAAATATATTACAAAATAAATAGATGAAATTTATTTGGATAAATTTTATTATGAAATTTTTTTAAGGTTTAAGATAAATTTGTTAATGAAAAATGTGGAAGATTTAATTACTTAATATATTAAGTTAAAGATTTTGACTTATAAAATTAAGTATTTTTTTAACTTAATTGATCAAGTTAATT
>CANYCX013525563.1:0-13700 GCA_948193385.1 Breynia disticha f. nivosa
TTTTTTATAAAAATAATTTAATTTTACGTAATAAATAAAATTTTAATAAAATAAAAACTTCCTAATTAAAAACAATCTTCCTTTCGCATAATGAAGCACGACAACGTAAAAATAGTTGGAAGTTTCTTGAGAAACAGTCAAATGAAGAAATTTCTGAAGAAATTTCCAGGAAAGGTTTCCGGTAAGGGGCAATTCTTTCTGGGACATCGCCGCCGGCGGAACTTTCCATTTATTAATTATTCAATTATTTATTAAATAATGAGCTTTTTTTTTTTAAAAAAAAAAATGCTAGTGAAAACAAGGGCAGAATAGTAACTTCGTAGGCCACGAACAGCGGTCCAAAGCCGAAGTCCGAAGCCAAGACGAAACGCGATGTTGAAAATAACCGATTCAACAACGACCTAATAATTTAAATTCCAATCTAATCCATACTTATAAATATCCTCTCTTTTCATTTACTTTAGTTAATTTAAAAAACTAAACAAAACTCACAACGCAACTCTTTTCCACTTCTACTCCTCTCTCCATATCTCCGATCAACCACGCCGTCTCTCGAAGTCGTTTCTGGATCCTGTGTTTACAAGAGCGAATTAAAACGATGTCGTTCTCGGATTCGGACTCCTCGTCTTATGGCGGTGATTACAAGTGTTTCAAACAAATCAGTCGCGAACGTCAGTTTAATTTTCTTTTCCTTTTACATTTATGCATTTTGTATTGATTGAATTTACTTGAGTGCTGCGGTTTTACTGTGATCTTGTTTGATCAGTAGCGGAATGAATGTGTTTTGGGCTTAATTATTTTTGTTACTACGAAATGCTATTGCTAGTGAAGTCTTTCGTTGAAGTTGGTAGAAGTAGTAAAATTTTAAAGAGTAGGAGTATTTGGATATGGGTTTATTGGAATAATTATGAAGTAAGAAGTGAAGAGAAATGGTACATTACGTGGTTTAGAGAGAAAATTTGTAAATATTTGTGTCTGGGATTGGATATTGGTCGACAGGGGATTGTTAGGCGATATGCTTATTATTTGGGCAGACGAAATCATCAATGTGTGGGATTCGTTAGTTGACAGAGTATTTTTTGTTGTGAGAATCCGCGCAGTTTGTGAGAAACTCTTTTTTTTCTTTCATTTATGGGAACGTTGTTGAGGATCATGTAGGATATTTCTTTTATATACTTATTCAGAATCATTAAGTTGAGCTGGATATTGAGTTCAACCAGTGTACTTTGTCGAAGAAAGTAAAGGGTAGAATCCTATATGTATTACTCTTGAATTGCTTTAGGGGTAGTGATCTGTAATATTGAATTAATTAATTTGTTGGCTCATTTCGATGAGAATTTGAATTCGGAGGTTTCTTAGATGTGATGGTTAGCGATTAGCAGGCTGTAAGTGCTTTTTGGCCAATTTGCTAAGTATGACATATAACTATATAAGAATGTTATACCAATATGCTTTATCTGAACTAGAATGCAACATAATGGACCGTTCCAATGCTGAACTAGAATGCACCACAATGGACCATTGTGACGCCGAACTTAAATACTACCTTCTAGGTATCTATTTTAGCATTTTATAGAGTTTCTACATTGAACTTAAGCTTTACAATAGTTTTTTTATCTAGCTGAATGATGTTTTCAATTATATATTTTTTAAGTGATTCAGGCTTAGAGCCTATGAGGATGTTAGGTGGCAAAAGACATTAGCTTGCATTGAGATTCTGTTTGTGCTGAAACTGAAATGATCCCAGATGAAATAGGAATTATGCAACTTGATGAACAGTGTAAAACAGTAACATCCTTACTGTAGGAATTAGTGCGCATTATTGAGATAAAACTAATGGATTTTGAGAGCAGAGGTTTGCTGGTTTTATATGAGTTGTGCATTTTGTGAAAGTGTTAGGGATTCAAAATTTTTCACATCCTCGTAAGTCCTAAATAGGAGAGTATGTACCCATTAAATTTACTGGTCCAATCTTGCTCTTATATTGACTGAGCGATTTTTTTTTCCTGTTTTTACATTGTTTTGGAAACTCCTATCATGAATTTTTGGGGTTTCTATTGTAAGGTTTTGCAATAGCTATGTTTTTGGACGTGTGTTTTATTAGGTCAAGCTGGACTTTATTGGGTATTTTTGGGAGAAATCTGTTCTGTCTTGAAAGCTTCCTGATGTATTAGGTCTCGAATTAATTATTTGTATGGGAAACTGTGAATCTGTGATGCTTCTGAACATCTGGGGAAGGTTCATGTATGAAGACTGTTCGAGATTTCAGGAAGCTGGTTTTATTGTTTATGTTTTTTCTTTTTTATTCATGCCGAGCCTTTGCATGCAAAAGGCCTATGAATGGCTCTGCTTCTGCAAAAGCTTCTATCGCGGTTCTTGTTATCCTATTCATGCTCATTTTGCACGAGCCTATGAGGTCATACGTTGGACTTGGTAACTTTGTTATATTCTGCTTTTGGAGCTTGCTAACACTTGGTTTGTTCTAATTTTCAAATGTGCATGTTGAATAGAACAACATGAATATAAAAAAATCATAAATAAGGTAACAGTGAAGTGTAATCTAATATATTGGTAGTTCTTTTTAATACTTTGTCAGATATTCGAAGTAGAGGAGCAGTATTACGTGAAAAGTGGCAACAGTGCATCTTACACTTTTCTTGAACTCTGCTTTATCTAACTTTTATTGTTTCATAAAAAAATTCAGTTTGCTTTGATATTATGATAATCTTACATTGGACAAATAGGAAGTGTGAGAGTGGTTTATATGCAGTTGGTTCTCCCACCCCTCAAGCTAGCTTTTGGAGTGTGGTTCTCCACTGTCTTGTGTTCCTTTCCATATTATATGCCTAAAATGTGGCCATATTGCTTGGTAACCTCAGAAAATATATCTAATTTGATCTTCCGTCTGACTCTGCTGTATTTCAGGTTTATTGCACGAAATGCTTAGGTCAGCAAAAATGGGAGATTCGAGATCAACATGGAAGGTATTTGCCTGCCATTTTTTTTATATATGTTTTTTTTCCCTTTGCCTACTTAATATCTGGGCTTCAGTGCTTGATTAGTGGTGCTAGTCCAGTTCTTGAATGTTTGGAGCGCTGAAAACAGTAATCAAGATGTGATGTATCCTTTGTGTTCTCACATTATCTTTTGCATAATTGTTAAAACTAGTGTAAAATTTGTACATGTTTTTCTTCTTCTAAACTGGCCATGCAAAACAAACATATCTATTTTTTTGTGATCAATGAAATGAAGGTGAAACATGATTAACACCCACATGTATGGCGTGACTGAGCAAACAGACTTGCATTCTGCTATGTATATGATTTCTAGGTGCAAACGAGTTTCATACGAATTTCTTTTGTGTTTTACTAGTAATAAAATTTTGAGATCCTTCCTATTTTTATCCTCTTTGATTTTTCCATCGTGCTTCTAATTTTTCTTTTATCGAATGTGTTTTTTTTCAAAAAATTTTGTTCCTTTTCTGTAGGTGCTCATAATGGACAAACTTACTGTGAAGATTATGTCATACTCATGCAAGATGGCTGATATCACACAGGAAGGAATTTCATGTAAGATTGATTTTCAAATTTATGTCGGTTATTATTTATAGGTATAACTTATGTCCTGAGACCTATTATTTATTCTCAAGTACTAATTCTGAAAGGAAGTTTCTGTAAACTGCTTAAAATATAGGTTTTACACCCAGTGAACTGTGCTAGGTTATTAAAACGTTAATGTTAAATATATAGTAGTTGTAGCTTATGATAGAAATATTTTTACATCGTACCTTATCCAAGTCCGATGGACAGCACAGTGTCTAATTTCCATCATTTTGCAGCAGAAACGAAAAAAAAAAGGCTTGAAATGGTTTCTCAGAAATGGTTCTGTTAAATTCTGGTGCATATCTGATGGATTTTTCATGAAAATAGTTTTGGACGACAATCATGCTAAATACGTTGAGTAAGCTAGCTTAAAACATGTATTATTTTGATTTAACTAATGCATAAAATTAATGTATTGATTTGTAATTATCTGACCTCAGAAATTGGCTTTAATTTCTTTTATCTACTCCAGATTCCTAGGTGTTCGATCTTACTCTTTTGTATATAACTGTTTTTTTTTCCTCCGAATCATCTTACTTGTTACATGCATGACGTGCCAATTCATGAAGTGAATTTATGGTATTACCCTTCTCATTACTATGTGTTGCAATACTTGGTGTAAATGTTTATTATTTCACTCGATTATCATCATGATTGATTTTTCCAACGCTGTTTAAAATAATCAAAAGCTGAAATGTGTTGCTTGGAAGTTCAGTTCAGGAGGCATTCCAAGTGTCATGTACTTGTTAAATAGTTTTTTTTTTTATTTTGATATTTGGTCCAGCAAGATTTTAACAAAGCTATATCTATTTAAGACTCACTTTTTTTTTTGTAATTATTGTCTTCGTCTTCTGACATTGTGATATTTTCATTTATTGTTGCAGTGGTAGAAGATATATATAGACGGCGGCAGCCATTGCCTTCCATGGATGCTATATACTTCATTCAGCCAACAAAAGAAAAGTAATTTTTTTCTTGTTTTATTTCATTATTTATTTTGATTACTTAGAATTTTGTTTAGTTAGCCGAATTTTATTTAGTTAGCTGGTCCTTTTGGCGCTATTTTATGCTAATCTCTCTGTTTGTTAAAAATATATATAGTTCTTCTTTCTTTGGGTGGACTTGTTTGTAATTTTTTTTTTAATTTTGTTGTTTGCAGTGTTATAATGTTTTTGTCAGATATGTCTGGGAAATCACCATTATACAAGAAGTATGTAGAGGATTTACCTTTTTGTTCCAGTGGGTATCATTTTCTAGGAGGTGATAATTTACTGATTCTTACCTTGTTCAATTGTTTTTTCTCTATATTTGAAGGGCATTCGTCTTCTTCAGTTCATCTATTCCCAAAGAGTTGGTTGATCATTTCAAGAAGGATACTACTGTAAGACCTCGCATAGGTGCTCTTAGAGAGGTATTTTCTCTCAAAAGATTTTATTCCTGATTGATACAGTTTGAATTTTCCCCTTTTTTGGATCATTGTTGGTGGAGGTTTTCTGATTGTGTGAGATTCACAGATGAATTTGGAGTACTTTGCCATAGACAGCCAGGTATGTATGCTAAGCTACGAGTTTATTATAGTTTGCAAGAAACCATTAGTAGTCCATTTCTGATTTTCTTTTTCTTATGTAACATTTTGAGGAAGTAATACACGTGGGGTGTTTGTATGAAATAGTACTCTCTTGACATTCAATGACCAAAATGGCTTCCCATCAGTCTTAAGTCTTGAGTGTATTTTGGTATGCTTGATGTGATCAAATTAAGAATGTTTCATTGTTTCTCAGGTTTCCATCAGTCTGAGTCTTTTTCTCAAGAATATCCAATCTAAAATCAGAGTTCCTCATTATGTAGATGTTTTTCTTTATTTGTTACTGATGTATATTATTTCTATATTTTATTATATTATATGTGGTTTTCTGGACACAGGGTTTTGTTACTGATAATGAGCGGGCTCTAGAGGAACTCTTTGGGGAAGAGGAGGATTCTCGCAAAGGTGATGCTTGCTTGAATGTGATGGCTACTCGTATAGCTACAGTTTTTGCTTCATTGAGGGTACATGATGTTAAGTTTTATATGATGCTCTGCATTTTTTTAGTATTTTTTATTTCTGAGGCATTTTTGTTTCTGATTCTTCAGGAATTTCCTTTTGTTCGTTATCGTGCTGCCAAATCCCTTGATTTTTCCTCTGAAACAACTAAACATGATTTGATTCCCACGAAGCTTGCTGCGAGAGTTTGGGACCGTCTGACACTATATAAGCAGAAGATTGAACACTTTCCACAGACAGAAACATGCGACCTGCTTATCCTTGATAGATCTGTGGATCAGGTCTTTATATGCATATCATCTTGTTAATTTATTTTGTTGTATAAATATATATATATCTATCTTATTTATTAACACCCAGATTCTACATTGTAGATTGCTCCTGTAATTCATGAGTGGACATATGATGCCATGTGCCATGATTTACTGAATATGGAGGGAAATAAATATGTCCATGAGGTCAGTCCTGGGAGTTTTTAGTTTTGTTCGTGGCCTTGAATTTGCTGAAGTGCTGTTGGATCTCCATTGGGTATTTATTTGAAGATATTCTGCTGTCCAGGTCCCTGGCAAAGCTGGTGGTCCACCTGAGAGAAAGGAGGTTCTTCTGGAGGGGCATGATCCTGTGTGGCTTGAACTTCGGCATGCACATATTGCTGATGTAAGTATGTTTTTCACATGAATAGATGCAATTCTTTTATTTTTAAAACTTGATGAAACCGAAAGGTTTTCATCCTTATCATGGCTTGTCAGGCGAGTGATCGATTGCATGAGAAGATGACAAATTTTATCTCGAAGAATAAAGCGGCACAAATCCAACATGGTTCAAGGTTTGTGGAATCTTGTATTTTTTTTCAAGAATCATGACATTTTATGTCTTAAAAGCTAGTGGCATTGGATTATTAGTTATCTTATGATATATATTTACCCCGAGATCTGCTATTTGTAGAGATGGAGTTGAACTTTCGACGAGGGACTTACAGAAGGTGGTCCAAGCATTGCCACAATACAGTGAACAAATTGACAAACTATCCCTCCATGTAGAGGTCCGTTGTTGACTTAGACTGAATAACTTTTTTGTTTTTTACAAGATGTCTTTTCTTGTAGAAATGAAGGGGTGAGAAGAATAGAATTTTTGATGTATTGTCATTTGTTTTTCAATACGGAACATATAAATAGAGTAGGTAGAATTATTGATTGTGGAGGGAGGGGGACAGTATTGTTTGGCTGTTGCTGTCCAGTTGAACCGTAGAGTCTGTAGTAGCAGATTTTAGAAATTTGCATTGTTGGCTAGTTGCTAGTATTGATTAAGCGGCATGGGTGATGCAACAAATTTTTTGAAGTTTTCTCATAATGAACTCATGCAAATTATGTGTTGCTGCAGATTGCAGGAAAAATTAACAGAATTATCAGGGATGTGGGACTCCGTGAACTTGGGCAGTTGGAGCAAGACCTAGTTTTTGGAGATGCAGGAATGAAAGATGTAATCAAATTTTTTACTACGAGAGAGGTGAAAACTTTAATTTTGATGATTGTATTGCTTCCTTTTATCATATTTACTGATTAAAGGTGTTATGATTTTGCAGGATTTAACCCGCGAAAATAAATTGCGTTTGCTGATGATACTTGCAGCCATCTATCCTGAAAAAATTGATGGCGAGAAGGGTCATAATTTAATGAAGGTAAAGTATCTAATTTACCTCTGCATAGCTTCTTTATTTTTTTAATGCCTCTTGTTCTATCAGCAAATGTTTGTTAATTATGTATCAATGAAATTGATGCGATGACTATTCTTATATTTGAAACTTTGGCTCACTGTACAGCTGACAAGATTACCACAAGATGATATGAATGCTGTAAATAATATGAGATTGCTTTTGAGTACCTTAGAGACCAAAAAGAGCTCAACTCCTTTCTCTCTGAAGTTTGACATTCATAAGGTATAATACTTGTCAGACGGTGAACTGCTGGTTATGGTTGTTGACGTCTTCAGAGTTGCTCTAAATTCTTGCTTAAAATCAATTGCATTGCCAGAAGAAGCGATCTGCCAGGAAAGACCGTAGTGGTGAGGAAGAAACAACGTGGCAATTATCACGCTTTTACCCCATGATAGAGGTAAACTCTTAATTTGCAATCCTTGTAGATTTTATTATACTGGCTTTTACCCTTTTCTCCTTGTTACATTTCAATTTCACATGATTGGAATACCTTTAATATGATATCCCTCAATTTTCTAAACATTTCTTCCCTTGGAAACAAAGAAATTCATGTCAATTTTTTTCGGAGCTTTAATAGAAAGCATCAAAATTTACCCAGTTTCCTATCTATCTATAGGAACTTGTTGACAAGCTTAGCAAAGGAGAACTATCGAAGGAAGAATATCCTTGTCTAAATGACCCAAGTGCAACATTTCATGGAACATCACACGCAGCACCAGTTAATGTTCCAGCTGCCCATTCTATGAGATCAAGAAGGACACCAACGTGGGCTCGACCTCGAAACTCCGAAGATGGATATTCAAGGTTTTCTTCTTCTCATTCTTTTGTTATAATTTCGCAAGAGGAAATAGATCAATTACGGGAACAAAAGTTTTGAGAGACCAAGATATATAAATGGTAGTTGCTGATTCTCATGGAGGCTTTAAATTTGGTAGCGCTCACAGGAGGTTTTGTGTTGATATGGTGATGGGACAGCTTTAAGTGAGGATATGATTGTGCTTTACTCAGAATTGAATTTCTGAAAAAACGCTAATGAGCTTTAAAGAATAAGATATCCCACTTCGTGTATTGGTTGTAACCATTGTGTTATGCTGCTGCAGTGATTCGGTGTTAAGACATGCATCTAGTGATTTTAAGAAGATGGGACGACGCATTTTTGTATTTATTGTTGGTGGAGCTACAAGGTCAGAGGTACGAAGGCAAAACCAGAATAAACTATTCTCAATTTTTTTATCTGTCAACTGTTTCATTTAACTCCTTAACTTTCTCTTTCTAAATCCTTCCTAGTTGCGTGTATGTCACAAACTTACAAATAAGCTGCGGAGGGAGGTAGTCCTCGGCTCTTCAAGTCTTGACGATCCTCCACAATTTATTACGGTAACCTTCATCCCCGTAACCTCCTGTTTTTCTCGCTGTATTATCGGCCATATCCTCAACTAGAAATCATATTTATGTTGAATTTGCAGAAACTAAAGCTGTTGACAGCACATGAACTTTCCCTGGACGATATACAGATATAATAGCCGCGACATGAGAAACCAAATACGAGCATTAACAATTATATCTGATCTCATTTGTATCGAGCATGCCATTGTATCCATTTTTTAGTGCTATGTAAAATGCCAGTTTTATCGTAGTAGCCAGGTGAATCTGTAAATTCTTTGATGGCCATTGATTGTGCAATGGTGGTTTGTAAAAAGTATTTACCAATCAATAACCGAAAAAAATGAATAATTGGAGAAAAGAATAAGTCAGCCCCCATTTGGGAACAGCAAACCCAAAATGAGCTTTCTTTTGATGTTTATTTTCCTCAACCTTGATGTGCACAACATACGTAAAACGATTTTACCATCATTTTTTTGCTTCAATTTTCATCTTCAGCTTTGGTGGTAATTGAAGCTTCCATGTTACGTTCCTTGTGGAAAGCGAATGCAGGAAGGTACTAATAGGGGCGGATGTACATAAAAACGACAGCTGCATTATCTCTTAAATTTGTCTAATTTTATGTGGCCAAAAAATATGACTTAATCTCACTTAAATGTATTTTATGTGGCCATAAAATAGACTTAATATCACTTCAATGTCACCTCATATAATTTCAATATTTAAAAGTTAATTAAATGTATAATTAATAATATATGAGTGCTGCTAAATTTGAGTATGCATTTAGACCACTCTCATATATAGAATACTTTAATAAGAGCCTTGTATATTTGTCTAATTTATAGCTCAAATATATGTCCAATATGAAAATATAAAAAATGTTATTTTTTTGTCTGATTTTTCGTGTGCAATCTTATAGGTACATTCATATTGGCATTAAGATATAAATATTCAGCAAGTTATTATAGCAATCCAAATTGAACGAAGATGTAATAGACATTCAATAATTTAATGCAATCTTATATAGTTTCTTATCTTTAAATATTATAATTAGCATAAAGCATGGATTGAGTCGTTTATATGTATTCTAATACATTTCTTTATATTCTAGGAATACCGAATTCACAGATAAATAATGAAAGACAGTATTTTATATAAGTAAGGACATATACTTATCAGTTCACTAATTAGACCGGTGATATTTGCTCTCTTCGAATGAAATAATGCCTTCACTTTTCTTATGCTACCTAATATAGACCAGAGCATATCCAACCATAATATATTATGCATTAATAAATTTTCTCAACATTCAAAATAAGCAGACTGCAATTTGTTCATAAGTTAGGGTTAAGAAATAATATGTTAATCTTTACCAGATACAAATAGTATCGTTTTGTTTGTCCTAAATAAACCCTACAATCTGATGGGTTTCTCTTCTCATTTTAGGGTATGTTGCTGCAGATGCAACACAAACCTACAATAAATCCTCTCTTAGTCTTTTATTCTCATCTCCCTGTGTCTAGGACTGTAAATGAGTCAAGTTTAAGAGTATTTGAGTTCGGCTCAATTAAAATTTTACAAATGCGAGTCCGAGTCAAGTTTTGTATCGAGAAGCCATCCGAAAAAGTCTATATCTACTCTCCTATTCTTCTATTCGCTTAGGGCATCGTATAGTAAGGTGATCATAATAAGTTGTTTTAAGACTTCAAATTTTCGATGGGATTAGTCTTATAGTCATTGCTTGAATTAAAACTGTGTGATTAATTATGTGCAATCTTTCACAAAGGCTACAATTTACTATTGTTACTCTTCATCTCAGCATATCCATACTGTTTAGTAATGAGGACTAAGTTTTGTGACACAAGAAATTTGATAAGTAGAAGTTTAATTTAACGATTCTGTTATTGCTTGAAAACAAGTTTCATGAATAGAATTAAATTAATTGTTTCATATTAGTTTAGTCAACCAAATAAAAACTTTTATTAAACTCAAATCAATAAAAGAATAATCCTTAGTAAGAGCCACACTAATTTATCACCGTTTAATGATCACCGTAACTATCTACATACGCATAAAACTAAATCAAAGAAGAGCAAAGATTACATGATAAAATTTTTTTAAGGGAGAAAAAAATAAATAATTTAAAAATAGTACAGAAAAAAAATCATGTAATGAAGATATTATTACAGAAAAAATACGATAAAAGAATATAAGAATAAACATATAAGGGACGATCACCCTTCTTGCTCTGTCTGGATATCTGGGTAAAACAAACTTAATTCAGGAATAATACTTCACCATATCAGAATACAAATATAAATTTGAATAAATTATTTTTCTTCTCCACGAATGAATCAACATATTGTGTTTGCAATTGACTGAATCTGTTTGACCTAAAAATTTACAGTGATCTTAAAAAATAATGTGCATTAACATTGGTTTGGCAGATCAAATTGGTAGAATGTTAATTTAAATAATACGTATAATACACGTGGGATGTACCAAACAACAGTATATAGACATGTCATAATCGTATTATATTATTTTCTATCAAATGTCATTGTTTGTAGCATAAACATTAGAAAAAATTGAATTCGTATCGTCCGTGTCTTATTATAAACATATATTCACAAATCGCGTTACCGTGTAAAAAATTAAAACTCTAATTAATATAAACAGTAAGCTTGCATAGAATTCTTTGTTTGCACAAAACCATGCACGCAATTATTGAAGAAATACAAGGAGAGGACCACTGGCTCCCAAGAAAAATGATAAAGGAGACATGTGAACAAACCAAATTAGGGTTTGGTGAGAATAAAATAAGAAAGAGGGAAGACTTTTTGGCAGCATTAATTTCTAGGTTGCTATAATTAATTACACAAACAAATGTACTAACTTAACATAAAAATAGTTTGTACCATTTGATTCCACAGTGAATTTCAAGTATACCGTATCATATATATATATATATATATATATATATATTATATCATTCTTTCCTCAACAAATGCTATTTTATATGTTTAGCTTTGTAGGTGAAACCCTAATCGACCTTCCTATTTGATAATGGAAAACCCTACTTGTGGTCCTTCCATTATCATTAGGTTTTACAACTTTTAATTAATTACAGTTAGGGTTAAGTAATTATAATGGAATTAATCACAGTTTTATATATATATATGCAATATTCGTCGCAAAAATAAAAAGAACTACATCTTATATTTTCTTTATAATGAAGAAGAAAAAGGAAAACTTATGCAAACTTGATTCAAATCTAATACTCTCTTTGTCGCACAATATATGTTGTTTTAAAAAAGTATGTTTGTTCCATGTTACATATCGTTTTACATTTTTAATGTAGAATTTAATATTTTTTTAATGTTGTCCTCATTATTTTTACATTTTTAATATAAATTTAATTTAACGGTTCTTTTTATGTACTAAAGTTAAAGGGTATAGTAGTTGATTAAACAAGAAGTTAAGACATTAAATATATTTTTAATTCGTGTGCAAAAATATTAAACATCATCTATTGTGAGACGGAGAGAGTATTTATTTTCTAGCAAATTCAGCTTGTTTAATGGTAGGATTAGTCATTTTCTTATATCGTTCAGGAGTCGAGGTCAATACAGTACTTATATAGCAAATATTTTCCTCTCTCAAATCACCAAAACATTTTTTCTGTGACAAACCGTGAGGTTTTATAAGATTAAAACGGATAATTCCTCAATAATTCGTCCTAGCGCGCAAACAAACATTTATTGTTGAAGATTTAAGAAGTGAGATTTTGAAAGGAACTTTATTGAGAATAGAGGAATCATAACTTGCCATGATATTTACTTTAAAGAATATTGATGTGGGAAGAGCTGAATTTGTATAAGTAATAATGGATTGGTACAAAAAAAATAAAGAATGGATGAAATAATTGTAGGAGCTTAGACTAATCCACCTACCATCACTAACAAACGTCTATGTCATTTTAGTTAGTGTAATTTGATGCCTTTAGACATTTCACCAAAATGTTGAGGCATTCACATAACTCAGTCGGCCAACATCATGACATCTTCAATTCAATGTACAATTACTGTGTGTGAGTTTATAAACGATACAAGTTGTAAAATTCTCTAACACAAAGGTAATTGACTTGTATAAGACTCACGATTCATATTATTATAAATCACTTTATGTTTTTATGTTTCTTCTATGTGGAACTTCTTCCCAACAATTACATTCCATACAAATGTTCTCTCAAAGTTTTGCTTTGTCACACCGCTCGTTACTTAGATTATCATCTTCCGATATGCTTTCCTACGACTTTTTCCGATGTATTTCGTCGCGAAAGATATACATATTTTGACGAAATTCATTGAAATTCGATTATCAGAATTTTTTTTGGTGTTAGTGACCTTATAAGATATATATTTATCACGATTTTGTTACTCTAAAGCTATGAAACACAGTTTTTTGTAAGTAAGCCAAAGAAATGGATGTAGTCAAGCCAAATGAATTTTTGTGAGCATAACGCATTCAACGAAACCCCTCTTTTCTGAGTTTCAAAGCTTGGTTTGTTAATACAAAACGATTTTAAGTCTCTTCATATTAAAACTATATAATTTTTTTCAATAATTAAAATTAGTCTGATTCATCAGTTTATCAGTTGAATTGGTCGATCGGTCGATTTTCACTGGTTTAAGTTTAACTACTGCTCCGTTTATAGATCGGTTTGAAGATAAAATTGGACTGGACTAATGACCGATTTACCAGTTTGACTGACCGGTTCGATTTTTTTTATATCATTGAGAAAATGTAATAAACAAACGAATGATGCATGCATACATGTGTATGACAGTATGTCATATATAGGGAACAAGAGAAATATGAGTTTATGATTGAGGGGTATAGAGTTGTAGGAATGATGTTTCCGTCTAAATCATCCGTTATTTTTTATTTTTGGTGA
>CANYCX013525935.1:0-17991 GCA_948193385.1 Breynia disticha f. nivosa
GTAACCATTATTTCTCGTAAAAATTATGTCTCGTAAATATTATCTCTCGTAAATATTATTTCATTGATAACCTTGACGATAATATATTTACGAATAATTTATTGATAACATAGGTGATAATATATTTACGAATATTTTTTCAGAATGTTACATAAAATGGGGGATTAGCCCAATTGTGATTTTATGTCAGGTGAGAGCTCGATGCCTAGCTAGGCCCGATGAAAAGGGGTATTGCCAATCGAGCGAGAGCTCACATTTGAGGGTTATTGCCAAAATGAGCGAGAGCTAAAAAATAAGGGGAATTGCCAACTTATGAGAGCAAACTCTCTCACGTGCACGTTAAAATAAATAAAGGTCTCGGGGTATGCATTTGTGTGACTCATAGGTGCATTCACATTCATGTGAACATTCATTTGATTTGTGATGGTATGGTTGTGATTGAGCAATATGTGCTATTGTATGTGATATATGTGATGAGTATGTATTATATGGTTTGTGTGGAAATTGTGTTACATATGAAGAGTGGGATGTGGACTAGTTTGGAATGATGGTAATGTGTTGTTTATATTTTTTTAATAGAAATGTGTATGTGCCTGTGAATTGTGACCATGATGTAGATGTGTGGTTTATGGTTACGATATGAGGATGGTGTGTGATAAATTAACATGTGCTCTTGTATGAGTTATATGAAATGAGAGTGAATTTAAATGGCTATGATTTCTTTGTGCTGCAGTCTGATGATCAACTGAGCTTGTAATGTATGTTATGTTCTTGATGATGAGATTGAAGAATATGACTTGTGGTTACCTAGGATATGAATCATGTATATGCGTTCACTACAAAAAAACGCACGTTTAGAGTCCAAAAATTTGGACTCTAAATGCAAAAGTATGGACACTAAGTGAAATTAGCGTCCAATGTTTTTACGCTAAAATTGGACGCGAAAACGCTTGACTCTAAATTTTTGTTCAATTTTTTGTGTCCACGTGGACGCCAAATTTTGGTGTCCACATTGACACCAAAATATAACAAAAAATAATAATAATAATTTAAAAATTAAAAGAAATATTATATAAAATATTATAACAAAATATAATATCCGAAATTTTGTAATGTGCGTTCAAAATATAATACATAATATTCGATATTGTTTAATGTTCGTACAAAATACAACGAAATAGATAATACGTAAATCCTACGAAGGAGGCGGCTGGTGAGACGTGGGACCATCGGTATCAAAGCATGAACGTGAAAAGTACATCTCCATCTGTCGCTGCATCTCCTCGAATCGTTGGTTATTCTCTTGTTAGTGGCGCTCTAACATCTCTTCGTGTCATCCTGCAGTCTCCTGTTGCTGGCGCTCTAACGTCTCGACTCGACTGCAGAGGTGCTCGTTTTCACGTCTGATCTCCATTACACGTGTGTCGTCATGCTGTGGGTTGCTAATCTGCTAATGAGGAGCATTGGACCCCAAGCCGTAAACAGAACCTCCAAAACCAACCCCACCTGCCTGTTGAAAAAAGCTAAGTAATAAATATATATTATATAAATACAGTAAACACAAAAAGATATTGTTAAAATAACTAAAAGTACTTACACTAAACTCCGCAGATTGCTCGTCAACAAACTGGGTCGGATCACCGCGACGTGTGTGTACGTAAAAAAACATCGTACGGACCAACCTCTTTCCCGAGCCCTTTCTCCTAAAAAAATTTTAAAATTATAATTTATACTATCTTTATATATTGAATTTAAATATTAAAAATAGAGAAAAATGTATCATCCTCTTGCGGTGCTAGCTTTGTGTGATAGATCCTCCACTGTGCACAACTGGTCATGACACTCGATTCGCCCTCTGCTTTTCTGACTTTGCTCTGTATTCTGGCGTACTCCAAATCTTCATCCATGCGTCCCAAGTCGGGGAATCGATCTACGCTGGTTGTTTTTTATCCTTACGCCCCTTATTTAAAATGTTATAACAACTTTTTAAGGTTAATTTATACAATTTTTGTAAATAAAATATTTTTAATTAAAAGATTAATTAATAAATTATTTATTTACTTTTTCACTTTTGTTTTAGTTACTATGTCATACGAATATAATTTAGAAGCTATGGGAGTAAATTAATTTGATCATTAATGATTCTTATCAATAATAAAGCATTCCCAAGAATATGTTCTAGAAGACCAAATTTTAATTTATCTTGTTTAAACATAAATTTTTATTTTTATCTACGAACATAAGCTAGAAGCTCTAGGAGTAAATTAACCTGAACATTATTCATAATCTGATTATTAGTCACTCTTATCAGTTTACCATTAATACAAAGATAAAAATATGAATGAACTTATCATAAATTTAATACATCTCTTCATATAAAGCTTTATAAAAACTATCGAGAAACTAAAAAAGAGGAGAAGAGGAGGATTCAGAAAAAAAAAAGACAGAATAGAGAAAAGAACACTCAGAAAACTCACAAACCAAAGCCTAGATACCAACTAGCAAACTCAGAAACCAAAACCCTTAAACTAAACACTAGTTAATTTGTACCGAGATAAAGCGCAATAAAAATAGGCATAAATCAGTATTATATGACAGAAACAGAGCATGAAATTGGGAGAAAAGGAGTTCTTCTCAGCATTTTTTATCATCATTCAACCCTGCAAGGAGAAACCCATTAGTCCAGTTTTTTTAAGGAAAACTCATGTTAAAATCTCACTAATTGCTTCTCTTTTAGTAAAGGTATTACCTTTCTTCTTTCTGATATCAATTTCGATTCTTGCTTTCATTACTTGCATGCCTTGTTTGAGGAAGTGTTATGTAAAAATGATGATTTTGGTCGATAGGATTTGTTTTTAGAAGCAGGTGTTGTGCTTTTATTTTAGGAAAAGAGAGAGAAAATAAAAAGAAAATGGGAAGTTTGAGTGAAATTTCATGCTACAAACAAAGAAAGAACAAAATAAAGTTTAGCGTAAGAGAAAAGATGAGAAGGAAATGATCTCTGTTCTGGTTTTCAAAAGTTAAAAGAGAGAGGGGAGTGTATAAATGAGTTTTGAATAAAGAAGTAGAAATGAGATTTAGGTTTTGGGGAGTGGTTGGAAATATAAAACAAAATGAAGTTGCAGGTGGCTTTAAATAAGAAAGCAAGAGATGTGTAAAGTGGGTTAGGTGGCTATGTGGTCTTGTCAACCAAAAGGAGTGGTATGGGGGGAAGATTTTGAGTTTTTTTAAATAAATAAAATGGAGTATGAGCATATGGGTAAAGCTGTAGTATAGAATTAAGATAGTTTTTTTTAATAAGAATAAATTATTTGGTGATGTTTAAGTTTAGTTTATGTATTTTTAATTAACTCAATATTTTTTTTTGTTAAAAACGTTATTAATATTTTTATTAATTTCATTTTGTTTAGCTCTTTTGAATTGCTTAAATTAGACTTGAAATTGTCTTCTCGATCAATCCAGTTTGTTTATTTCGATCGATTATTATATATATAATTATATCTCGACATGATTAGGCTTTTCGCAAAATTTATTTAATTCTCACATCTTGACATGATTAGGCTTTTCACATAATTTATTTAATTCTCACAATAGGTCGAACTACGTGGGCTTTGATCCCGTATTCAAACGCGGGTACGTAGGCATGTGGGATATTACCCCATGTTCCATTTTCAGAAAGAAAAACCAATGTTCCCAATTATAAATAAATAAATAATTTTTTTTAAGTAAATAAATAAATAATAAATATAAATATCACATAATTAGTGGTGTCGTTCAATGAACAGGTGATGTAAAGGTGAAGCTTGTTTCTTCTTTACACGTAACCGTACTCTCGAACCCATTTTTTTTTATATCGAAGATTAGTGCCTAATATTTTGGTGGTCAATCACACCTATAAAAGATTGGTGGCGACTCCTATATTTTTATTAATTTAATAACACACCTCCTTTAAACCATTTAATTTTTATATCCCAGTCGCTGGCGCGCTTTTAGGTCACAACAGTTGGCGACTCCATTGGGGACGTTTTAGAGAGACGAGCTATAATTTATTTTATGTGTTATTTATTTATTTTAATATATTTATTTATTTATTTATTTATTTACTTACCTTGTTACTTATTTACTTATTCATTATTTTGTTTTTATTAATTGTGGCTGCATACATGCATAAGCTCTATACCCGAGCTTCATCTATTAGGATTAGACCGGGGGGCAAAGTACTGAGACTCTCGTGAGATCGTTTC
The DNA here is from genome assembly GCA_948193385.1 of Breynia disticha f. nivosa. Taxonomy (NCBI): domain Eukaryota; kingdom Viridiplantae; phylum Streptophyta; class Magnoliopsida; order Malpighiales; family Phyllanthaceae; genus Breynia; species Breynia disticha. The sequence continues at coordinate 4,245 of CANYCX013525935.1, forward strand.
GCTCTCCGCACGAGCTCACAAAATACCACCACTCAAATTGAATCTTTCCCTATTAAAGCCTGTAATGGGTGAGGGTAAGAGGTCTTGCTAACTTGTTAAGTGACAGCAAGAACAATTTGGGAACCATTGGTATTTATAGAATAGATCAAAATCATCATTTGTTCGTTAAAATACTCTCTCCTTATGTATGTTTCTAATTATTGTGCTAGTTTGCCGCAAACATATTTATGTATTTTCTCATTCTGTTTTAATTATGTTAATTTATTTTCTTTCCTTTTCAATTATTGATTTTTTTATTTACATTTTTTATTTAAATTTTTAATCATAATTATTAACTAATTTTTTTATATTGTTTTTTTGGTCATCTACGTCTGCATCACTATTTTCACATTATCCATAATATTAGAATTCTACAAAAGCTTCCCATTAGAGTGAGTGATGATGGTAGTTGATTTTTCTGAGTCTTTAAAAACCAAAGAAGTCTCCGAAGCTGAAGATAACGAAAAAGTATTGTATTTTTCAGAACAACTGCAACCAACTATTGATTGTTTGCCATTGGGTGCACAATTGTGACTTCCTACAAAGATCAATTTTGACCTTCTTCAAAATGATCTGGATGACATAAAGGTGATATGGAGTGAGTGATCTCCTGAAAGAAAGTATCAGTTTGGTGTTAGGTTTGGCCATATTGCATATCTTGCTTCAGTTTCACTTAATAAAGATATGCTCAGGGTAGCTATTCGATTCTGGGATCCCTCTTATAGATGTTTTTGCTTCAACAACTATGACATGACACCATTAATTGAAGAATACTCAGCAATGCTCAGTTTATCAATTGCCTCGTCTAAAGTACATTAGCACCAACCTAAATCAGCGCATAAAAAGAAATTGAGCGTTATATTGGGTACAGAAGTTCGTCAATTGGAGGTACTAGAGGGATGGAGTAAAAACTGGGGAGACGAAGGTTTATCTTGGGGGTTTCTTCGCCACTTCATTAATAGCCACCCTGATGATGAATGGGGAATGAATGTTTTCACTTTGGGCATTTATGTGTTGGTAATCTTTCCAAGAGCGATAGGGTATGTTGATGCTAAGGTAGTAATTTTTTTCTCTCAAGTTCTGGAAGGGATTAACCTAATACCTTCTATTTTGGCTGAAACTTTTAGATCCTTAAATCATTATCGATGTGAAGGAAAAGGGTGTTTTATCGGATGTGCTCAAATGTTGAATGTATGGATATTAAGCCATATCCGTGGAAATATGTTTCCATTTAAGCCCGTTTATGAGCGTGGCCAGGTACCAATAGTGGAAGTCATCCTCAATACATGGAAAATCCTACTCAATAAAGAAGAATGGGTGGAATATTTCCATAACTTTGATGAAGAAAAAGTGGCTTGGCGAGTTCCGTGGATGATAGATTGCAACGTAATTTATGCATGCGACCATTATAATTGGGTGACATTGTTAGGTCCTTGGGGAGCTATTAATTTTGCACCAACAATGGTAAGGAGACAAGTTCATGCCAAGCAATTTGTTCCTATAACCTGTGGTTTGGAAGCTTTTGAATTTACTTATGGCGAGGATAACACTATTACTAAACTTAGAAATGCAGTGTTAGCTTGGAAAAATGTCAAAAGGATAAGTCCGGGAATAAGACAATAAGTACTACTTAAAGGTATTCTATCTTGGAGTACGAGGAAGAGATTTCAATCTATTTAATTCTCCATATGAGGAGGGTGAAGGAGAAAATATTGGGGAGGAGATTGAAGTAACTTCTAAAGATGTGGTAGCCACTCTTACGAAGGGAAAGGAGAATTTGAAGAAAGAAAATGAACATCTGATAATGTTACTGGCAAAATCCAATAAGCAAATAAGTCAGTTCAAAAGATATATTAGCAGTATTAAGAAGGGCGAAGTGAATGACACTGTGATGTATCAGCAACAACAACCGAACACAGTATCAGTAAGTGAGTTATACCGCATTCAAGCACAACTTCAAGAATCAGAAGGAAGGAATGCATTCGTAATGGCAAAGAATGAAGAATTAAAGTCTAACTATGAAGAGTTCTGAATGCAAAATGAATGGTTAAAAAGTGAATGTAATAACACAAGAGCAGAATGTCTGAATATACAAACAAATCTCGATGAAGTCTTAAGGGCACATCGGCAAGTTACTAAATAAGGAAGCAAACTATTTTATGAAGCAGTAAATGTCGCTCGAAGGGCAAAAATAATGGAAGAGGAAGCCGAAGAAATGCAAAGGGAAATGTTATGGAAATACGCCCAAGAACAGGGATTCCTCAACTTTCTAAGAAATGTCCACCGAGAGTTTCATTATATTGGAGGATATTTCAAGGAGTAGCTTTTGGCAAGAAAAAATAGAAGTGGTACTACTTGGATGTATACATAGGAATTAGCACAATAACCAGCATTTTATATGCCCAGAGTCATAAACTCTTTGTTAGGGTGTTACAAATTTGATTGTATATATTGGATGTTAAAGGCTGTCTTTCTCTAATAAAGAAGACTTTAGTAGTTTTTGATTATTGTGGATAATGATTCATTGCATGTTTACATTCAAAATTACATACATACATCCAATACATATATTTAAAATTACATATAATATATAAATTAATCTAAAAATAAAATTTGTCTTACATTATTTTTTTAACTATCTGAAAAGGTCTTGCAAGGATTACTTCTCAAGAGTTAATTTCTCCAATTAAGCATCCATATCATACTCGATCAAAATCTCGAAGAATGGAAGACAAATCAAAGAGTTATCGAATAGAGTAGAACAAATGCAAAATGTTAATGAAGTAGTGCAAGAGATGAAAACTCAAATGGCACAACTCTTTCATCTTATTAAGACTGGGAAAATGGCTGTAGAAGAATCATCAATGGACGAAGTTCAATTTCCCCAAGGATTTACTCCTGTTCATTTCTCACAACAACTAGGAAACAGTTCGAATGTTCAAGAGGGACAACCGAGGGTGCAACATTATCCACCAGACCCAGTTGGCCCTATTCCTATCCATCATTTCACAAGTGTTGAGGAAAAAGTAAATGATCCTATTATAATACAAGAACCAGAAGAAACAAAGAAAAAGGGTGTTTAGGAATCGACTGGGGAAGTTGAGGCAAAAAGAAAAGTTAGAGAATTTGGAAGAAAGATTAAGAGCAATAGAAGGTGTTGATACATACAGAGCAATTAACACTTCAGATCTCTGCTTGGTCATGATGTGGTTATCCCACCTAAATTTAAAGTGCCTGAATTTGAGAAATATGACGCAAAAGGATGCCCTTATACTCATTTGGCTATGTATATGAGAAAAATGGCTGCTTATACTCATGATGATAAGCTGTTAATACATTTCTTCCAAGACAGTTTAACAGGAAATGCTACAACATGGTATGTGAAGTTGGATAGATCTAAAATTTGGAGTTGGAAAGATTTGACTGAGGCTTTTCTTAACCATTATAAGTACCTTATGGAAATGGCCCCTAGTACGATTGATTTACAAGCAATGGAAAAGAAAAATAATGAAACCTTTAAGGAATATGCTCAAAGGTGGCGGGATCTTGCTGCACAAGTTTAACCCCCTCTTTGAGAAAATGAATTAGGGACTCTTTTTATTAGTACTCTCAAAGCTCCATATTATGAAAAATTGATTAGTCATACTTCCAAAAGTTTTTCACATTTGGTTATTGCAGGTGAAAGAATTTATGAAGGCATAAAGAAAGGGAAAATATTATACTCTTCTAATGAAAATAAAAGGAATCCTAGGAAAAAGAAGGAAGGAGAGGTGCAAGTTATTAATACGGGAGCATATTGTCCTACTTATAACATGTCACCTATTTCACACCCTTACGCACCATACGGACCGATGTACCCTCAAATAAATAATGTATTAAACCTCGTCCATATTATGCCACCCCACAACCAAATCACTAAGCAAGAAGACTACATATGTCTTTTCCTACACCAAAATGGTACGATCCAAATGCAAAGTGTGATTACCATGCAAGAGCTATTGGACATTCTACTGAAAATTGTACTGCTTAGAAATATAAAGTTTAAGCATTGCGTGATGCAAAATTGTTGAATTTTGACCAATCGGCAAAACCCAGTGTTAATGGTAATCCATTACCTGATCATGAGAATAGAGCAGTGATTTTTCTTGACAATGAAGAACATTTGTCCGTCCAACTTTCTGAGACCCACATACCTATGAAATTTATTTAGAATGTTCTAAAATATGCAAATATGATTCATCTAGAACAAATAAATTTGGATGGGGAAAACCATTGTAGTCACTTTTGTGAATATCATATGGGACCAACGGATCATTCAATTCAAGAATGTATAAAATTTTGTGAGAAAGTGCAGGAATTGTTAGATTTCCATATAATTGAATTGTATCGCACTGGGAAAATTAAGGAGATTGATGCAATAAACAATGAAGTTCCTATAGTTCCTAGGCCATTGCTAATTCAACGCTCTGCATTGCCGTCTACTGTCCTCATTCCTAAAGCAATCACAATTGAAATCCCTCAACAATATTCATATCAAAGGAGTACAGCCGTACCTTAGAATTATCGATTTCAAGTGAAAATTGGAACTTCTGCTAACGTCAAGTCATCTATTCAAGATTTAGATATAGGCGAAAAAACCAAAAACTTTGTAGAAAACATATAAGAAATAGCATGACTGACAAGGAGTGAATGTTGTTATACACGTGAAAATTTAGAGAAATTGAGAAAGGATAAAATGAAAGGGAAAATTGATCAAATAGAAGAGGAAGTCATTTTACCTGAAGAAATTCCAATCAAAGATTCAATTTTTCATGATGAAGGAATCAAAAAACCAGTGATAGACGAAGAGCTTAATGAATTCTTGAAACTCATAAAACAAAGCGAATATAGTGTGGTGGAACAGTTAAAGAAGTTGTCATCTCGAATTTCTTTGTAATCACTTCGTCTAAATTCTGAACCACATTGAGCAACATTATTAAAAGTGTTAAGTCAAGCATATGTGGCACATAAAATTATTGTAGAAAGCTTTCATCACATCGTGAGTAGTATTATGTCTACAAATTATCTCACTTTCAGTGATGATGAGATCCCTCCTAATGGAAGAGGACATAAAAAGGCACTTCACATTTCAGCAAAATGTATGGACCATATGATTGCAAGAATCTTAATTGATAATGGATCGTCACTAAATGTCATGCCAAAATATACTCTTTCAAAATTATCAATAAGTAATTTAAGCCTTCAACCTAACCACATGGTTGTTAGGGCTTTTGATGGCATAAAAAGATAAGTAATTGGAGATATTGAAATACCATTACAAATTGGACCATGTACTTTTCAAATTGCATTCCAAGTAATGGATATCAATCCTTCTTATAGTTGCTTATTGGGAAGACTATGGATCCATATGGCTGGAGCTATTTTGTCCTCTTTGCATCAACAGATTAAATTTGTTGTCAACAATCAATTGATTTGTGTTTTGGCAAAGGAAGATGTGCTGATAATAAAACCATCTACTACACCATATGTTGAAGCCACAAAAGAAGCATTTGATTGCTCATTTTGTTCCTTTGAGATTGATAATGTGACTTATATAAAAGAAGGGTCATTAATCAAAGAGCCAAACTTAAAAAAAAGTACTAGGATGTTGGCTAAAGTTATGATGAGAAATGGTTATCGTGCTTTAAATGGGTTAGGGAGAGATGACCAAGGTACTAAAGATTTTATCCAACTCAAAAAGAATCATGAAAAGTGTGGTTTAGGATATATTCCAATAAGGCCAGACAAGTGCAACATGATTGAAGAAAGAAAGATGAAGCAAATAGGTTATAAGGAAGGTTGGGAGATAGAAGAAAAGAAGAAAATCATTCCTTATTTATACCATACCTTCAAAAGTTTAGGATACATACAAAATAAGGGTCAATATTATGAATGCAATGGTCAAAAGATGGTGAGGTTGGGAAAAACTTTTGACTATTTGTCAATTAGTACAATAGATGATGAATAGAATCAACAATCGGATTCTTGGGTTTCCCCATATCCTGTGGAAGCATGTTTAAGTAATTGGGAAGCTTTGGAGTTACCAGAGATCTTGAACGACATGCCAATCTAATGCAATATTATCATTACCAATTGACTTCACTTAAGGCTTTTGTTAGACTTTTATTTGTAGGCATACTTAGTTTATATTTCAAGTCAAAATAAATACTGTCATCTATTGGCTCTGCCCAAGGCCTCTAATCAGACATTGTTTGTGGGCATCTTTTATCAATAAATAAATAGTGTGATGCATATCTCTCTTTCATAAATTTTTCTCTTTCTTCTATTACCTTTATTCTTATTATTGTTTTGTTTTTTTATTGGCCTTCACTTCTATTTTTAGGCATAAGGATGAGAAACTTGATGATTCAAAATGTGACAATTTAGAACCTAATTTTGAAAACCCTATTAACATAAATGAGGAAAAAGAAATTGATGAATATTATGAAGAAATTCCAAAATTTTTGAAAATGTCAACTGAGGGTGTAAAACGGATTGAGCTTGGAAAAGAAGAAACAGAGAGTATTAACTTAGGATCTGAGGGTAATGTAAAAGACATAAAAATTGGCGTCGCTTTTCTTCCAACATAGAAGATGAAATTAGTAGCATTACTCCATGAATACATAAATGTGTTTGCATGGTCATATGAAGATATGCCAGGGCTTGACACAGATATAGTGGTGCATAGATTGCCTTTGAAACCAGAATGTAAACCTGTAAGACAAAAGTTGAGAAGGATGAAACAAGAAATATCTCTAAAAATTAAAGAAGAGATTGAGAAACAATTTAAAGCAGGTTACAGCTACATACCCCGAATGGGTAGCTAATATTGTCTCAGTTCCTAAGAAAGATGCAAAAGTAAGAATGTGTGTTGATTATCATAATTTGAATCGGGAAAGTCCTAAGGATAATTTTTCACTTCCTCACATAGACCTTCTTGTTGATAGAACTGCTAAAAGTTCTATGTTTTCTTTCATGGATGGTTTTTCTGGATATAATCAAATTAAAATGGCTAAAGAAGATATGGAAAAAATGACTTTCATAACTTTGTGGGGAACGTTTTGTTACAAGGTAATGCCATTTGGATTAAAAAATGCTGGAGCAACTTATCAAAGAGCAGTGGTCAGTTTGTTCCACGATATGATGCACAAAGAAATTGAAGTTTATGTTGATGACATGATAGCAAAATCAAGAAATGAAGAGGAACATGTTACAAATTTAGAAAAGTTGTTTCAAAGGCTTAAGAAATACCAATTGAAGTTGAATCAGGCTAAATGTACATTTGGAGTTAGGTTAGGAAAACTGCTAGGTTTTATCGTAAGTAAAGAAGGAATTAAAGTGGATCCTGACAAGGTCCGAGCCATTCAAGAAATGTCCCCTCCACAAACCATAAAGCAGATCAGAAGATTTTAAGGAAGGTTTTAATTACATAGCAAGGTTTATATCACAGTTAACAACGATATGTGAACCTATTTTTCAAGTACTAAGGAAAAATAATTCAGGAGAATGGAACGAAGAATGCCAAGAAGCCTTTGATAAAATTAAAAGATATCTTTCGAATCCTCCTGTCCTGGTCCCACCTGTGCCTGGAAAGTCATTAATATTATACTTAATTGTTTCAAATGAGTCGATGGGGTGTGTTCTTTGTCAACACGATGAGAGTGGAAGAAAAGAACACACAATTTATTATTTGAGCAAAAAGTTCACAGAGTGTGAGTCAAGATATTCTGAGGTAGAAAAGATATGTTGTGCATTAGTATGGACAACTCAATGTTTGAGACAATATATGTTATACCACACAACATGGTTGATATCTAAAATGAATCCATTGAAATATATTTTTGAAAAACCACTATTGTCAGGAAGAGTTGCAAGATGGAAAATATTGTTAGCAGAGTATGACATATTGTAAGTGTCACTAAAAGTAGTTAAAGAAAGCACAATTAAAAAATTTTTGGCAGATTGTGCAGCAAATGACTATGAGCCCGTTAAATTTGACTTTCCAAATGAGGATATTATGAATATAGCTTTAGAATCTGAAGAAGTAGAAACAAAATGGCAAATGGTTTTTGATGGAGCTTCAAATGCATTAGGACATGTAGTGGGAGCCGTGTTAATTTCACCAGAAAATAAATTTTACCTCCTATTGCCAGACTTTATTTTTCATGCACAAATAATATCGTTGAATATAAGGCATCCATTTTGGGTTTACAAGCTGCCATAGAAATGAAGGTTCACGACTTAAAAGTGTTTGGAGATTCTACATTAGTAATTCATCAGTTGCAAGAAGAATGGAAAACAAGGGATGCCAAATTGGTTCCATATCAACAATTAGTATCACAAATAAAACATAAATTTCAAAGTTTAAGCTTTGAATATTTACCATGTGAGCAAAATCAAATTGCTCATGCATTGGCAACACTTGCCGCAATGTTTAAGTTGGAATTTTTTACTGAGATTGGTTCAATTAATATTAAAAGAAGAGAAATTCCAACATATTGTGGAAATGCAGAGGAAGAGCTAGATGGGAATCCTTGGTTTATGACATAAAACAATATCTAAAAAATTATGAATATCCATCAGGAATATCATAGAATGATAAGAAAACAACAAGAAGATTAGCATCAAGATATTACTTAAATGGTCACATGTTGTACAAAAGGAACCAAGATATAGCATTACTTAGGTGTGTAGATGCCAATGATGCTAATAAAATAATGAAGGAAATACATAAATGGACGTGTGCAACTCATGCTAGTGGACATATGATGGCTCAAAATATTCTTAGATTGGGCTATTATTGGATGACAATGGAAACTTATTGTATTAATTATGTAAGGAGATGTCACAAATGCCAAATTTATACAGATAAAGTTAATGCCCCACCCATTCTGCTTCATGTTATGACTTCTCCATGGCCATTTGAAATGTGGGGAATGGATGTGATTGGGCCTATCAATCCAAAGGCTTCTAATGGTCACAGATTTATATTGGTAGCGACAGATTATTTTACAAAATGGGTGAAGCTATTTCTTATTCTAGTGTAACTCGCAAAGTGGTAATCTGATTCCTTAAAAAGGAAATTATATGTCGTTTTGGATTATCGGAGAGAATTATCACAGACAATGCTACAAATTTCAATAATAAAATGATGGATGAATTATGTGCTCAACTCAAGATTAAACATAGTAATTTGTTCGTTTATCGACCAAAAATAAATGGTGCGGTTGAAGCAGCTATGAAAAATATCAAGAAAATCATTGGTAAGATGACAGAGACGTATAAAGATTGGCAAAATGCTCCCTTTTTCTTTATATGCTTATCAAACTTCAGTTCGAACCTCAATAGGAGCAACACCATTTTCTCTAGTATATGGCATGGAAGCTGCGTTACCAATTGAAGTTGAAATTCCTTCTTTACGGATACTCATGGATGTAAATTTGGAAGAGGCTGATTGGATTCGAGCACTATATGAACATTTGAATTTTATTGAAGAAAAGCGACTTGCAGCATTATGTCATGGACAGTTGTATCAACGAAGGATGATGCGAGCTTATAATAACGATGTATGGTTGCGTGAATTTCAAGAAGGAGACTTGGTATTATGAAAAATTCTTCCTATTCAAGTTGATTCGCGTGGAAAATGGGCACCAAATTATGAAGGGCCTTATGTGGTCAAAAGGCTTTTTCAGGTGGAGCCTTGATACTGACAAATATGGGTGGAGACGACTTACCTAATCCTGTAAATTCAGATTCAGTGAAGAAATATTATGCTTGAAATTTTGTATGTAAAATGGAACTACGTTGTGACTTGATCCTTGAAAAAGTTACGTAGGCAGCTTGGTTTGTTATCCAAGTTCAGTCACAAAAATGAAAACAAAAAAAGGAAAAAAAGAGTTTAAAACACAAAAGTCCGCTAGATTGAAAACTTTTTCAGGCAATATAGGCAAAAATTAGGACAGTCTCCTAGATTGAAAACCTTTTCAGGCAATCTAAGCAAAAATTAGGACTAAAAAATGAATGAAGCGCAAGACTCTATTGTTGATAATGTTGGTCAAAATGGATTCTGTATTGTCGCATGAAAGGATGATTGAGTTATTATCCTCATATCATTTTAATAATTCCATTGTATTACTCTCATAATTTTATTTAGGTTATTATTATCATAATTACCTTCCCTTCATTCCTTTTAAAATCATGACATAATTTAGCCCTTTAAAGGTCAAAATGCAAAAGAACATAGGGTAAGGTCTATATTGGTGATGAAATATAATAAAATTTTGAAAAAGATTTTGGCAAAAAGAAAGGATTGAGCCAAAAACACAAGAGACATTTATTGAAATGAAGCAACATGGGGCACCATATTCGAATTTGAAATAAAGATATGCAATATATTTCTGTATGTGAGATTTCTAGAAAACAGGAAATAAATAAAAAAATGTGAAAAGAAGAAGATGATCGAGTTGAAATTCGTTTGAATCAGAAAGAAATATGACAAATACATGCAAGAAAGTTTTTTTAAAAAATTATTATTTTCGTCATTATTAAGATTACTACGCGTTTTTATAAAAACAAATATTTTTTACAATCTCAAGAATATTCTCAAGATCATTACATATTTTAATCAAAATTTTTATCAAAATAAATGTTTTTTTTCCATTTGTATCATTTTCAAGATTAAGCCTTGAGTTTTTATTTGTTTATTTTGACATTTTCAAGTTCAAAAATCGAGTGTTCATCGTTTATACATTCCCAAAATTAATTCACGAGTTTTCATTTCTTCTATATATATCTGACCTCTGAAGTCAAGCTCAAGTCAGTACTTACAATTTCAATGGCCTCTGAAGTCAAGCTCAAGCCATTTCTTATATATAACTGACCTCTGGAGTTAAGCTCAAGTCAGTACTTACAAGTTCAATGGCCTCTGAAGTCAAGCTCAAGCCATTTCTTATATATATCTGACCTCTGCAGTCAAGCTCAAGTTAGTACTTACAATTTCAATGGCCTCTAAAGTCAAGTTGAAGCCATTTCTTATATAAATTTGACCTCTGGAGTCAAGCTCAAGTCTGTATTTTCAATTTTAATGGTCTATGGAGTCAAGCCCAACCCATTTCTTATATCTGACCTCTGGAGTCAAGCTCAAGTCAGTATTTTCAATTTCAATGGCCCCTGGAGTCAAGCTTAAGCCATTCCTTCTATTTGTCTGACATCTGGAATTAAGCCCAAGTCATTTCGATATCAATTTCGTGACCTTTATAATCAAACTCAAGATCAAGTATTGAGTATTTATTTGATTGTCATTTAAACTTGTTTTCTCCGTACAAGCGTATTATTAGGTGACTTTGTTTATCTTCTATTTAAACAAGAGTAAACAAGGGGGGCCAACTGTTGTAACAATTTTTTTAAGGTTAATTTATACAATTTTTGTAAATAAAATATTTTTAATTAAAAGATTAATTAATAAATTATTTATTTACTTTTTCACTGTTGTTTTAGTTACCATGTCATACGAATATAACTTAGAAGCTATGGGAGTAAATTAATTTGATCATCATTGATTCTTATCAATAATAAAGCATTCCCAAGAATATGATCTAGAAGACCAAATTTTAATTGATCTTATTTAAACATAAATTTTTATTTTTATCTACGAACATAATCTAGAAGCTCTAGGAGTAAATTAATCTGAACATTATTCATAATCTGATTATTAGTCACTCTTATCAGTTTACCATTAATGCAAAGATAAAAATTTGAATGAACTTATAATAAATTTAATACATCTTTTCATATAAAGCTTTATAAAAACTATCGAGAAACTAAAAAAGAGGAGAAGAGGAGGATTCAGAAAAAAAAAGAGAATAGAGAAAAGAACACTCAGAAAACTCACAAACCAAAGCCTAGATACCAACTAGCAAACTCAGAAACCAAAACCCTAAAACTAAACACTAGTTAATTTGAACTGAGATAAAGCGCAATAGAAATAGCCATAACTCAGTATTACATGACAGAAACAGAGCACTAAATTGGGAGGAAAGGAGTTCTTCTCAGCATTTTCGATCATCATTCAACCCTGCAAGGAGAAACCCATTACTCCAGTTTTTTAAGCAAAACTCAAATTAAAATCTCACTAATTGCTTCTCTTTTAGTAAAGGTATTACCTTTCTTCTTTCTGATATCAATTTCTATTCTTGCTTTCATTACTTGCATGCCTTGTTTGAGGAAGTGTTATTTAAAAATGATGATTTTGGTTGATAGGATTTGTTTTTAGAAGCAGATGTTGAGCTTTTATTTTAGGAAAAAAGAGAGAAAGTAAAAAGAAAATGGGAATTTTTAGTGAATTTCATGCTAGAAACAAAGAAAGAAGAAAATAAAGTTTGGCGTAAGAGAAAAGATGAGAAGAAAATGATCTCTGTTCTGGTTTTCAAAAGTTAAAAAAGAGAGGGGAGTGTATAAATGAGTTTTGAATAAAGAAGTAGAAATGAGATTTAGGTTTTGGGGAGTGGTTGGAAATATAAAACAAAATGAAGTTGCAAGTGGCTTTAAACATGAAAGCAAGAGATGTGTAAAGTGGGTTAGGTGGTTGTGTGGTCTTGTCAACCAAAAGGAGTGGTATGGGGGAAGGTTTTGAGTTTTTTTTAAATAAATAATAAGGAGAAGGAGCATACTGGTAAAATTGTAGTATAGGATTAAGATAGTTTTTTTTAATAAGAATAAATTATTTGGTGATGTTTAAGTTTAGTTTATGTATTTTTAATTGACTTAATATTTTTTTATGTTAAATATGTTATTAATATTTTTATTAATTTCGTTTTTTTAGCTCTTTTGAATTGCTTAAATTAGGCTTGAAATTGTCTCGATCAATCTTGTTTGTTGGTTTCGATCGATTATTATATATATAATTATATCTCGACGTGATTAGACTTTTCGTATAATTTATTTAATTCTCACATCTCAACATGATTAGGCTTTTCGCATAATTAATTTCATTTTTTTAACTCTTTTGAATTGCTTAAATTAGACTTGAAATTGTCTTCTCGATCAATCCAGTTTATTGGTTACAATCGATTATTATATATATAATTACATCTCGACATGATTAGGCTTTTCGTATGATTTATTTAATTCTCACATTGGGTCAAACTACGTGGGCTTTGATCCCGTATTCAAACGTGGGTACGTAGGCGTGTGGGATATTACCCCAAGTTCAACTGCATTTTCAAAAAAAAAACGATGTTCCCAATTATAAATAAATAAATAATTTTTGGTTTTAAGTAAATAAATAAATAATAAATATAAATAACACATAATTAATGGTGTCATTCAATGAACGGGCGATGTAAAGGTGAAGCGTGTTTCTTCTTTACACGTAACCGTACTCCCGAACCCATTTTTTTTTTATATCGAAGATTAGTGCCTAATATTTTGGTGGACAATCTGTAGCAATAAGATTAGCTCCAGAAGGGGGAGTTGAATAGAGTTAATAAGGTTTGAGAATTTTTGCGGAAAATGAAAATAAAACGACACACGATATAGAGTGGTTCGGATCAAACACTTACTCCACTACCTAAGTTCCTCACTTAGGATTTTGGCCAACACTTTCTATTACCTCACACTTGACTTACGGTTCAAGCTACCTTACACTTTAACTTGATTTACGGCTCAAGTT
>CANYCX013527595.1:0-17263 GCA_948193385.1 Breynia disticha f. nivosa
ATAGACTTGTCATTTGTCACTTTATTGAATACAAATTCTTGCCAATCTACTTCTTAAAAAATGTAGATGGATTTGAGGATCCATAGAAAGCACTAAATTTGTATTTATCGTGTCGTAGTCATGTTAATATTTTTAATCAAATATCATTAGTTGTGATATAAATATTAAAAAATTAAATTAGTTAGGATCATTTGTGTCGTGCTATGAATGTATACTCATATCGTGTTATCGTGTAAAAAATCGACAACTCCTAATTGACTGGTTTAATATTAAACTACAAACAAAAGCATAGCTGTATTAACATTCTTTGAAATGCTATATTCTGTTACAATCTTAATTCAAATTCAGATATGATTGTTTAATAATAGTAAAATTTTATTTCGTGATTTGAATTTCTTACAAATTACTTCCCTTCTTCATAAACAAAAGTTGTGTGCATGTTAACTATCCATATAGAGATAATAAGTAGCTGTCGTCTATGTGGTAGTCTGTTTTGTTTAGTGTCGTTTGACACTGTAGCTTTTTAAAATTAAACCCACTCTCTTTGTTTTGGTTTCTTTTGGTTTTCCCGCTTGGCTAGCTTTTCTGCTTTGGTTGTTTCTGTTTGGCCGCTGTGTGTTATATATTTTTTTGTCCGAACCATCCGCTATCCCGGTAAAGATTAATCCGGCATCAAAGATGGAGGCATAATTCCTATCTCATGAAGGCGACTTCACTGGAATTCGATCCTGAAAGCACACCAAGTAGAACCTCACGGTAACTGAAACTCAACCAACACAAGTGTTTGCTATATATATATATACATATATATATATATATGCACGTATTGAAAAGCTTAAAGAGACTTTTTTTGTTCTGTTTGTTCAAAATATAAAACGTAACATCTGTTCAGTTCATTTGTTATTCTTCTTTATTCCCAGCTACTACACCGTTTATGATGGTATCAGAGCTAGAGCTCAATGATTCTGATTTTCTTTCTTGACCTTTCTCTCATCTATTATAATGACTAGCAGTTCTTCCGATGATCTTACAAATCTTATTGATAATCCTCATTCACCCTTTTATCTGCACCATTCAGACAATCACTCATCAGTAGTGAGATCTCCAGAGTTAATCACCAATAATTACTTAAAATGGAGTCGATCGTGTTTGTTGGTGACTTGGCATTCTTTAATTCTGTTAAAAGATAAAGAATTTTTTTTTTTGAAATGGAATTTTTTGAGTTGAAGTGAAAGTGAGAGTTTTTTGGGTACAGGACAGGGAAAAAAGGTTGTTGGAGGGGAAGGAATGTTCATATGCTTATGGAGGGAAAATTGAAAAGCTAAGAAATACGATATCGTTTCGTTGTTTAAGTTGTTGTCGTCGGCGCCGTTTTTTGTAGTTCAACTCAGTTGTACATAAGCATCGTATTTTTTTCTTAATTAGGGTAAAATTAAATGCGACCACAGAGGATATCATATATTATGTTATTATTAATTTTATAAATTTATATATATATATATTATTGTAGACTTTGTAGTTATAACAAAATTTAATATAAATATATACAATATTAAAGAATAAATAAAATATTATTTTTATTTTGATATATTTTATTTCGTATTGATTGATAAAAATAGTTTAATTTTATTATTACATGCATATAATTTTTCTCATACTATCAAAAATATTAATTTTATCATTAAAATTAAAAAATATTTAATAATGAGTTTGTCATATATCTGCCATTTAAAAAATAAATAATAATTTCTAAATTTTTACTTTAGCTTTAGTACTATTTGTGTATTATATGTATAACTTTTTTTTCTCTATATTTGTTCTAGCAATTATAATAGTTTTAGAGCATTTTTTATAAATTAATTCAAATTATAATTTAAGAATGTCAGTTCATGTCAATAAAATGAACAAAAATCTTAAATTGATTTATAAAAAATTACAATTATTTGAACAAATACAATAACGAAAAACAGTTACGCATTTAACTCAAGACGGCAAAATATTATACCTTTTCTTATGAAAAAATATTCTCTTATTTTCTTATTGAAGTTAGGAACAATTTAACACTAATTTCACAATCATTAATTGTTTTTTTTTGTCTAAACCACATAGTATTTGGGCATCCCAGACTAATCCTCGTTCGAGCCGGGCAGGATTACAAGGGTGACACCAACCAAGTTTTAACGCAGTTGTGTACCTAAGAACTCAAAATCTCTGGTTAAGCTAAAACAATCCCACGCCAGTTGATTTAGACGCGTGGTTTTCGATCATGAATTGTAGTCTTACAAAAGCATGGTTAGAGGTGTAAAGTACGACTGTTTTTGCTGTAATCTCTAAAAACAGAAACAAAGCATTGCACCATGTTCAACAACAATGGAGTTAAAGTGACATATAAATAAAACAAGCGAAAGCCAATTCAAAGCAACCTCATTTTCATCATCTCTAGCCTCTCTAATAATAGCAAAACCAATGAAGAAACTCTCAACAATCCATCCGAACTTCCCTCTTCATCCACACATTCATCCTTCTCTTCTGCTCTGTCTTGATTCACTCCAAAAACTCTTTGTTTCCTCTTTAAACTATTTGGTCTGACAGTTTCCATAACGAGAAAACTTCTTTGTCTTCTTTAAGGAGTGTTTTCTCTTTTGAGAATCTTAAAAAGAGTGATTATTTGAGAAGTTCTGAACTTTCTGTGTTAGAGATGAAGGAAAGTTACAGTATTTTGATCACTACCGTAATAGTTTCCCTGTTGGTTTCATTGGTAATTGGTCATGGAGATAAAAGTGATGGTGTAACTTACGATGGGCCATCACTGATCATCAATGGCAAAAGAGAGCTTCTTTTTTCTGGTTCTATTCACTATCCTCGTAGCACTCCTGATGTAATGCTTCTTCTTCATCCATCTTGTTATGCATTATTTCAATAGTTATGAATCTTCGAGACGAAATGGTGTCATTAATTTGTATTCCTGGATTGAATGAATGATCAATTTTTTTCAGATGTGGCCACAACTTCTTGAAAAAGCCAAGAAAGGAGGCTTGAATGTGATTCAGACTTATGTGTTTTGGAACATTCATGAACCTGATAAGGGGCAGGTAATCTCCTGGTTTTTTTGTTGAACTTTGTGAATGTTTTATGTGAATTGGAAAGTGATTTTCAGTAATTTTCATGTTTGCAGTACAACTTTGAAGGACAATATGACTTGGTGAAGTTCATCAAGTTGATTCATGAGCATGGTTTGTATGCAACCCTCAGGCTTGGACCTTTCATCCAGGCTGAATGGAATCATGGGTATGATTCAATCTTCATAAGAATTTGTACTTTTGGCTGTAATTATGAGAAATGTATTAATGATATAAGGGATGGTAATTCGTGTCATTCGTACCGTGTACTCACAAATCGTATTATCGTATCAGGAACTGACGGCTAGCACAATTAAGACCCCTGTTTTTTTTATCTAACATTCTGTTTTGCAATGTGAAATTTAGAGGTCTTCCATACTGGTTGAGAGAGGTTCCTAACATCATATTTCGCTCTTATAATGAACCATTCATGGTAAAAACAACACCACACACCTTGTTTTTGTTGAGATTTTTGGTGCAGTTTCAATGTAATAATTCATCCGGAACATTTAAATGCAGTACTACATGGAGAAATATGTTAAGATGATTATGGACAAGATGAAATCGGAGAAATTATTTGCATCGCAAGGAGGACCTATAATCATGTCTCAGGTTTAGTTTCATCACATTCATATAATTTGGAAAGCATTTTAGTTTTTCTAATATGTAGATTTTGAATGAGTTGAATACTTTGTGTCTCTGCAGATCGAAAATGAGTACAATACTGTTCAGCTTGCATACAGAGAATTGGGTGATCAGTATGTTCAGTGGGCTGGAAACTTGGCAGTAGGTCTAAATACAGGAGTTCCATGGGTCATGTGCAAGCAGAGGGATGCCCCGGACCCAATTGTAAGCTTGGTTGTTAATTTGTGTTAATGTGTTATAGCGCTGTCGTGCTATTTTCTATTAAATGCCATTATTTGTGCATAAAAATTACAACAATTGAATTCGTGTCGTGGCAGCTATAATTGTCGAGCATCTATGTGTTGATTTCAATGGTTCAGGATTTGAATTTTACATTATATTTGGTGTATGATTTTGTAACTGAAGAAGTGTACTTATTGTGCAGATCAATACTTGCAATGGAAGGCACTGTGGAGACACATTCCCAGGACCAAATAGACCTAATAAGCCTTCTATATGGACAGAAAACTGGACTGCTCAGTAAGTGCCATAGATCTTAGAAATATCTATAAAGCAATGAATATGGAAGAGTTCATCCTGACAACATATTAGTTATTGTTTTCAGGTTTCGAGTTTTCGGAGATCCGCCATCTCAACGATCAGCGGAAGATTCTGCATTTTCAGTCGCGCGCTGGTTCTCAAAGAATGGAACTCTTGTTAATTATTACATGGTAGAAACAAAGTTTTCACTTTCTTGTAATGTTTAATGCTTTGATTATGAAGTGGTTGAAGTTTAATTTGATTGTTTCTGTAGTATCATGGTGGAACAAACTTTGGCAGAACTGCTGCATCTTTTGTAACAACTAGATACTATGATGAAGCTCCTCTTGACGAGTTCGGTTCGTTTTCAATTCTAAAACCTTCGTATGTTAGACGAAATTATGGATTTTTGAATCAATTAAAGGGCTTTCCTGTCTTGATCTTTAGGTTTGGAGAGGCAACCAAAGTATGGTCACCTCAGGGATTTGCACAGAGCTCTAAAGCTATGCAAGAGGCCACTTCTCTGGGGAAATCCTCACTCTGAAAGGTTACATCCTGATATTGAGGTAAATAGTGATCATGTATGATATATCAGTCTGCTAAATGAGAATTTGCAGAAAGCTTACGATGCGTTTTTGCGTTGCAGGCTCGATATTATGAGGACACCGGAACGAAAACATGTGCAGCTTTCTTGACCAACAATAGCACCAAAAATGCACTCACTGCAACATTCAGGGGAAAGGAGTACAACCTGCCTCCGCGTTCTATCAGCATTCTTCCTGACTGCAAGACCGTGGTTTATAATACAGATACGGTAATCCTCTTTACGTTCTCGCATAATTTGCCTCGTAAATGACATTGGAGAAGCTTGCTGTACGCGCTGTTTACTTCGCGAAATGCTGACTGTGCTTTCGCGATAGAATAGTCAGAAGAATCTGGTTTCGGATTTATGTAATGCTAATAATTTTCGGTTATTTTCGACAGATTGTATCACAACACAATGCTAGAACATTCATACCATCAAAGAAAGCAAACGAAGATCTTAAATGGGAGATGTTCTCAGAAACTATTCCATCTCAACTTCCAATTACGTCTAAGGTCCCAATAGAGCTATATGGATTGACCAAAGACACAACTGATTATGCCTGGTACACCACAACGTAAGTATATGATCTTAAGTACTTTATCAGGACATGATTTGATCTTCTGCATCATTGTTCTACAGTTTTCTTGAGCTTGCCTTCAGGATTTATATATAAGATGACAAGTTTTCACATTCTCATTGCAGCATAGTTCTGCAACCCCGTGATTTATCCGTGAGAAAAGACATTAAACCTGTTTTACGAGTTGCTAGTCTTGGTCATGCAATGCTTGGTTTCGTAAATGGAGAATTTATTGGTAAGCAGAAGCATAATCAACATCAGAATTAGTGCTTAATTTTCTGAATATTTAGATAATTGTCCCAAATGTTCTCAGGATCTGCACATGGAAGCCAAGTCGAGAAGAGTTTCGTTCTTCAGACACCTATAAAGTTGAAGCCTGGAGTTAACCTTATTACACTCCTTGGCAGTTTAATCGGACTCCCAGTAAGAAACATATCACATAATCAATATGCTTTGGAAACTTCATGATGAACTCTGCAGAAGATACTGAAATGTGTTTTATCTTAATGAATGAAGGACAGTGGAGCGTACATGGAGCACAGATACGCCGGACCTCGTGGTGTCTCAATTCTTGGTCTGAACACTGGAACACTTGATCTGTCATCCAATGGCTGGGGTCATCAGGTACAAATGTATTTTCCGTCGAGGTCATTTACGTGCACGCTTTAGCTACACTTCTTAACGGCAAGCTAAATTGAGTTCTACAGCATAGAAGAATAAGAGTAACTGTCGCCGATGCATCGTTGACGCGGTGCTAAACTTGCAGGTCGGATTGAACGGAGAGAATGCTAAGTTATACACTGAGGAAGGAACAAAGAAGATAAACTGGAAGAAGCTTAATAAGAAAGAAGCAAGTCCTCTTACATGGTACAAGGTAAATGATAAAATCAAGTCTCTGTGGCTTGAGAACTTCTGTTAAGATCAATGACAAGTGCATTTCTGGTTGCAGGCTTATTTTGATGCTCCAAAGGGGAACAATCCTCTCGTGGTCCGAACGGAAGGGATGACGAAGGGTATGATTTGGATCAACGGCAAGAGCATCGGCCGGTACTGGATGACTTACCTCTCTCCTCTCGGAGACCCTACACAATCAGAGTAAGCAAATCAATACTTCAGTTCTGTTTTTGTTGAACATCCTGCTATAGAACATGAACTGACATTTTTCCGTTGATTTCTTCGTTGCTCAGATACCATATTCCGAGATCTTTTCTTCAAGAAAAGAATAATTTCATTGTTATAATGGATGAAGAAGGAGCAACTCCAGAGAAAATTCAAATTGAAGTAGTAGACAGAGACACAATATGCAGTTACATAGCAGAATATGATCCGCCAAATGTGAAGTCATGGGCAAGGAAGAACAACAAATTTCATTCTGTGACTGATGCTGAGAAACCAGCAGCTCATCTCAAGTGTCCGAACCACAAGAAGATCACTTCCGTACAATTTGCAAGCTTTGGTGATGCTTATGGTGCTTGTGGAGCATTTGTTCATGGAAAGTGCTCTTCATCAAATTCCAAGAAAATCGTCGAGCAGGTAACATTCCGCGAACCATATTATTTCAAAACGCGTTTTCTTCTCGCCAAAGACGATTCTAATACTTTCAAAACCTCTCAACTGCGCGTGGTATGAACGCTAATCCGAAGTAACATTTTTCGTGTTTGGAACTTGAACAGTATTGTCTGGGAAAGGCGGGCTGTGACATTCCGGTGGAAAGAGAGATTTTCGACAAGAAGAAAGATAGTTGCCCGGACATCACAAAGGTTCTAGCAGTGCAAGTGAGATGCAGCAAATAGACAGTTAGAAAAGCATCAAAAGACAACCTGAAAAAGTGCTTCAAGTCATGAACTGAATACTAGAATTAAACCTTTGCCTGAAACAAGTGATAGATATCTCATTCTTTTGACAGCTTAAAACTTTTTTGGCAAATTCAGTATTGAAGCTCAGGATTTGTATCCCTTCTAACTTAATTCATTCATCGACTTTCAAATGGATTCTTTCTTCGTTTCATGTAGCATTTTAAGCTGGACAAGAAATAAAATCTAGCACAGAAAAGGATTCTCAGTTGCTATTATAATTGGCAAATCGTCCATGCATAGAACTTTTAACCTTGGGGAAAGCTTTTCAGTTGAACATTTTTGGAAAACTTCCAATATAGTTGTCAATTCGTATTAGACATATCATAATCGTTTCGTGCAATCTTCAATTAAATGTCATTATTTGTGGCATATAAAAATTGAATTCGTATTGCTCATGTTGTATCATAAACGTGTATTCACAAACCGTGTAAAAAATTGACAGTTCTAACTTCAACCAGGACATCAAAGTAAACATTCACTTCTGTAATGGTATGACACATTAGTACTCAGATGAAAGGGGAAATAAAGAGAGAGAGATCTCTATTGAATCCGGCGTAGTAGTTCTGCCAGATCGTAATTGTTATAGTTCAGTTTGGGCAAATCGTAATTGTAGGTCTTAAGAATGATAATTCAATTTAGACAAGTCATAATCATGTCGTTCTTTCTTCTATGTAACATTATCATTGCTAATATAAATATTATAAAAATTAAATTCATGTCAACTGTATCATATCAAAATCGTATAATCACAAATCGTGCGGATAAAAAATTATCAGCCTTAGCTTGGTACAAATCTCATTTATTCAATCACCTATGTAGTTAAACCTGAATATAAACGCATTCAGAGGAATTGAAACAGGAGAAAATAGAAATAATCAATAATTCAATGCTTTATTATCTTAAATTTTCATGGTTATTCATGAAACACATCTATAATCTAATAGGAAAAATCGAAATTTCAAGGGTAAAAAAATGGTAAAATTCCTATTTATTTACAAAAATCAATGGCTGAATGAAAAGTCCCCCGCATCATCTTCTTCACTTAACAGCAAGAAAATGCGGCAACCTCAACCTCAACCTGAATAAAAATTTGATTTTTAAGAGACCAAATGATGTTGACCAACAACCGAGAAACAAAAGAATCAAACATTGTGTATGAAACGAACTGCAAAATAGCATCCTGAAGAGAATGATCAAATCAAATTCCGTCAGCATCTGACGACATAATATCACCAGACCGCCTCTGTAAAAAAATTAGGAACCAACCTTGATGATGACGCCAATAATTCCAGAGGCACCACAAATGCGCAGGCAGCTACTGAGAGCAAGAACAGGTGCTACTTTTTAATAACAATTTCTGACCCGAGTGTCTTTTGATCAAATGTCCATGGTTTCGATAAGTTCATTGAAACTCATGACAAATCAAATGATCCCTGTCCTTCATTAATTGCATAGAGCAGTTTCTTGTACATGATTTCCTATTAAAGCAAAAATTTGTCAGTATTATTGGGGATAAAACATAGATTACGAAAAACCAATCTCCTAACAAGTATCATGCATAAGTCCCCTCTTTTCTGTGTTAATATTACCTTGGTTGAGTAAGGAGGAAGCTTTAGGTAATTCGCACAAGTCATGACACTAGGCAAATCATCGTCTGCTAATTCTGTAGGACCATTTGCATTTGACGCTACATTCCCGGCAGATGACGAATGCTGCACAGAGAACACCCACAAGTCAGATCTTTTACTTCAGAAAAACGAGAACATAGCTTATCAATCTCTAAAAAACTCTTGTTTGTATTTATATTGTTTGTAAAAAGTACTGATGTGCCATATAAAATGACATGGAAATAAAATATGAAAAGCGAGAACCAATCGTTTCAAAAAGGCCTCCATAAGAACTTCAGTGGAAACAAAAGAATCCCAAAGAATGATGCCACATGCATACCTTTCTCACAATAGTCAGCTTAGGGTTCAATACAGCCAGACCACCGGGAGGCAGCCTTGGTGCACCAGTAACAAACTGGCAAAATGCTCTTTGCTGCTCTGGCGAAAAAACCCCCATAATCTCAAGCAACTACAATCAAGCACCACATGGATCATGTCGGAAAACATAATTTTGACAAAAATGCACAAACCAAACAAAAAGAAAAAGAGCTTACATTAGTTATAGGAGGACTCTTAGCCGTGTATCCATGATCAAATTTAATGTGATCAACTAGGGTCTCCGGCTGCACAGGTCAAAAGTACTGATTAGAACACACAATAACGCAATGGTACGCACGCAAGTTCAATCAGAGCAGTGCCGGAGAGTAACATACCTCCCATAACTCTCTAAGCCCGCAAAGTAAATAGTCCAACTCTTGTGGAGTAAATATTTGTAGGGATGAAATGTCAAAAACCTAATCATAGAGTAGCAGAAGAATGGTCATCAAACCATTAAAAATGAAAAATTGAACAGCAATTAAAAAAAATCAAGGAAAAGATAAAACAAAAAATAAACTCTGAACTTTATCTAGCCAAATACTCTAAAAATAAACCTCAAGCTTTAGCAGTACAATCAGTTCTCAAATGATTACAGCACTCGTAAAAGATAAATCCGAAATATCTGGCAGAATGTTAATCTTTTTATTAAAATAGAAAAAAAGAATTTTTTAATCACCTGATTAAAACCAGCTCTAAATGCTTCCATCTGTTTTGCAATCCCTGTCTTCACAGTAGCATCGACCACCAAGGATATGTACTCTTCCAAATTATTGATATTAACCTAAGGATTGTTAAAAAAAATAGAAGGATCAGGATATATATAACATCAGTGAAAAAATAAAAATAAATATAGGAAATGTTCCATACAGTTCCATCTCCTGGTTTTAAAATGTATTCTGGATAACCGGGCAGAGTAAAATCCAAGCAAAGATCTTCAACAGAGGCTCCACGGAAAGTCAAATCAGATAAGGCATCCTGATTATCATTTCCATTAGTTCCCAAAGAATGTTTCCGGATAACAAGGGCATGAAATTCTTGCAAAGTTTTCCCAAGTTCGACATCAAAAGAAAGGATATCATATAGATCAAGCTCCTGCAATGCATTAGTAAAATCAGTATCTTGACGAGAAGAGACAAAACCAACACTTTTATTTCGCCAGCAGAAAGAGTAGGTGCAATTAGCATACTTGACCAAGCACAAGCTTATAGAATGCTGTTGAAAGAGGAAGGTCCAGAAGCCGCCCATCTTGAAGAGCTTTGGCCATCACACGTCCAACCAATTGGAAATACTCAATGACCTTGTAAAATTTACTGCCATCGGAAGTATCAGCACTTGAAGGCCAAGGACGAGGGAACAAACCAAGTGGTGAAAGAACAAGATCATCATCAACAGCATCACAGCGACTATTTGATCTTCCATTCTTGTTTTCATTTCCATCAATGTCCATCTGATGTTTCTCAGAAGATGAAAATCTCCACATTCCCAGTGAGGCCTTCTGCAGATCATGACTCAAAAGTGTGTAAAACTCCAAAGTTGGGCCCAACCCTGTGCCCACTTCACCAAAATATTCTACTTCAAGCACCGCTTTCTGGCTTGAATACATCTCCATAACCTTTGCCGCAGAATCCAAAATGCGATTTCTGGAAACACGGACTTTCTGGCGCTGTAATCTCCCAACCCGCAATTCCCTTTCACTTGAAGAACCATGACCATCAGCACCCTGTTGCTGCTGCAGACGATTCAAGGCACGAGACAATCCAAAAGCAGTTGAGTAGAAGTATTGCCTTCGAGTCTCAAAAGGGAATAAGAAAGGACATGCTTTTGTCAACTGATAACACCAAGATGGAAGGCTCCCACTGCATAAAGCAAGGGCATCCTGGATTTGTCGAGCTAATTTAGGAGTGAGCTTGCTGTTGATAAATTCTTCTGCAGGAACCCTAGTGCCAATAGAAATCAGCTCATTCAAGCTTGTTGTCTTCCCCTCGGCATATTTGTCAGAAACTAGTTGAGCTCTCAAACGTGGGGCAAGTTGGTTCAAGCCTTCCAAGACACGCAGTAACGCCAATATGTTATAAGTAGGATTTGCTTTCTCCAAATCACAAGGCAATTCCCCTTGTAAGATGCTGTCCAAAAGAGACATCCGATGGGGTTGTGCTTCAGAGTTCAAATTGGATGACGAAGCAGCTTTACCAGACTTAGATCCTGAACTGGCACCTAAGCCACCACCAGAAGCCCTATCAGCTTGGCTGTCAGCCCTCTGGTATGCGATGGTATATATATCGCTCCACAGCTTAGTTCCATCACTGGAGATAAAATCACTACCACCAAATCTGTCATCCTCATCTTCATCCAATACAAGTTGGCGTTGAATGGCTTGATAAATAGTCAAATGTTTGTCCAGCACCTTTCCCCCAGCAGTAAAGGTCAATTTTGGAGGATCACTAGCACCCCCAAACAATGCTCGCCCTTGTCGATCCCTACCTCCTCTGAAACCTCTACCATTAGCAGATCCCAGACCAGCCATGGCAGCGGCAGCAAATGACATGGCACCCCTTGAACCATAGGAACCAGGAGTCCTAAAATCAGTAGAATCTGAGCCCCTGGGAGCAGCAGCAGCTCGGCTACTGGAGCCAGAAGCAGGATTCATTTGACTATCACTAGCCGGAGGCGCAAAACTGCCATCCTCAGTTGCATCCCCTAAGTTTACATCATGCACTTTCTCAGGCATGCAAACAGGAAGAGAAGCATCTCTTAGCACCTGCAAGAAAAACAGAGACAGGTGAACTACACTTGTAAAATAACCTCTATGTCAACTAACTAGTAGCTATCTCACCCAACAAATGCCCTCATAATAATGACACAAAACATTCCTAATTTTATGCTTTTCACAATCATTCGTGCCTAATGAATCTGGTGAAAGCAAGCACTACATAATCATCATGTTTCATGTCTCCACATTATCCACTCCAATCAAGACTACTCCTAATGGTTTCCCTATGAACCCGTAAACAAAGAGAATAGTTCAAAAGAATAAGCAGCCTTTCCATTTCATAAGTTTTCAAATCAATATTCAAACATTACCCTCAAATCATGAGAAATAAAGCCCACTGTGCTATTTCTCATAAGAACCCCACCAAAAGAGTAAATGAAGGGAGACAAAGACGACATCGTAATAATAATATTTTTTCCAAAAAGAAAAAAAAAAGGACTGGGGGACTTCTTACATCCTCGCGGTCATCATCTTCATCATCAGAAATGTCATCATCTTCAATCACCAGCGCATCATCAATATCCACATGAGATACATCCAGTTCTTCATCCTGATAAGTTTTAAACCAAATTAGTTTGGAAGAAGACAAAAAAATTACAGTAGGCCTTACAGTGTAGACTTCATGAGCAACTAGAAACATGAATTCACCGTAATAATAGGAACAAACAAAGCACCAGTAAAATACCCGAAAAAAAGAACTAAACAATTCATTAAACAGTCCACCAAGTGGAGAAAATAATTCTAAGTCAAGTCAACACGACAGTCCAAGCCATAAACCAAGTTAAGTGATGTTTTAGCATTTACAACTAGCTGTTTTATATATTGATGCTCAAAATATTATACCTCAGAACTAGAATCTGCATCAACAGGTTTCATATGTGTGTCCTTGTCTACAGCTGCTCTTCTTCGGCTAGCATTTCTAGTTTGAGGTCCTTTACCCTCCCCTTGAGCAGGCTTCACAACAGCTTTACCTTTTCCCTTCAAAGCACTTGCGCTTTTCTCTTGCACCAGTTCCTTTCTTGCAGAATCTCCAATATTGACCGATGATCTCAATCTTGAAGAATGACGACGAGTGCTGGAAGCTGGAGTGGAGGCAGAAGGAGATGATGCACCAGCTCCAGCAGGTGTAGTCCCAGATTCAGAGTTTCCAGCCGATGGCTTATGACCGGATTCAACCCGTTGAACTCGAGGCCACAGGAACTCTTCTACAGCTGCTAAACTAGCAAATGGGTCAATAAGTACAATATTGGAAGAATAATCACGTAAAGATTTTTCTCCTTGTGCACGGCATAGGCGTAATTTGAAAGGTTGAGACAATGCACTTAATCCAGAAGATAGACGTGCGCTTCCAGTAGATGTCCTTGATGAGTGACTAAGAACCACAGGAAAGCGCTCCAAGGATGACAAAGCATTCTGAAGCTTCTGGACCAAAACAGCTAAAGGAGCCACACCCCCTTCATCAAGACTTGAAGGAAGAGCTAGAGCAACAAATGATTTAAATCTTCTGAGAGCTTGTTGTCGAAGCTTGGGCAGGTTTGCCTCTGAAACTTGTTCCTTTGAGAAGTAACCATATGAAAAATAATTCAGCAAAGCAGCCACAACACCACTGCCTATAAACTCAAAAGTGGATACGCCATCCCCTTTCTGTAGCTCTGCCAACATCTCTGCTACAACTCCAATCAAGTACTCTTCCTTGTTGGAAGAACAATCAAAGATTCGAGATCCGGTAGCCTTAGACTTTCCCTTTCCTTTAGACTTTTGGTCATCAATACCACCATTCAACTTCAAGCAAAGATTCTTCAAATGCAAAAGATCATCTGTAACTCCGATCTCAGCAGAACCAGGATACGAAGGAAAATACTTATCTTTAAAAGCTTTAGCACTTGCCCTAACTGTCATGCGAAGATTTGAATTAACCATAGGTACTTCTATAGAACTAGGAGGAGATCCAACATTAACTGGAGTCTTGGGATCTTCAAGTGAATTCATTTCGAGATTTGGGTTGCCACTGCGTCGTTTATAACGCCTAGAACGAGATGATGTTCCACATACACCTTCACTATCCTTTTCAGTAGAAGATAGTTGACTAGGAGTAGAAATTGAATTCCCAGCTAAGATGAGTTGATCAACAGCATGGACCACACCTTCTCTGATGAACATCTTTGAGAAAGTCCCAGGGAGTTTCTCCATAAGAATTTCAGCAATTTGAAGCGCAGTGACCAGCACATGTGGATCTTTCCATGCTAAAACACCAGCTAAGAAACTGTGAAACAAAATAATGAATTACGCATTTGAAAACACAGATGAATTATCATAAATCAAGATGCCAAAAAGTCATACGTGCATTGAAACATACCTTGATACATTTGTCCCACTTAACAATGACTGTATCATTTGGGCACTGCTGAAATACATCAATTTACCAATAACAGAAAGACATTTATGACGGACAGGGCTGTTCACACTGGAGCCATAGATCTGCTTGGCAAGTAAATGATACTAGTACATTAACAAATGAAGCAACACAAGCAGTGGCAATTAAATTCTGCAACCTGGAAACAAAAGAGTAACCTGAATCATAACAGGGAGAAGATCCATCCCAAATTGCTGCAACAGCTCAGGCTGGTCCAGCAGCAATTTCTCTCGAGCTGAAGCCTCAGAACCACTTCCATTTGCCTCGTCTTGTTTCCCAGAACTGCTGGATGGAGACTTCTTGAAAACAGATCCTTTAACAAATACATTGGAGCTAATAGGTAGGGATATAGTTCCTTGAGGCAGTGGAGGAAGAAGCTCATTGGCCAGGTTGACAATTTCAAAAATCTAAGCAATAAGTGATATCAGATAAAAGGACACTATTCTTATGAATAAGCTCAATCAAATTCAGAAAAAAAAAAAAAACAGAAACCATAGCAATTGTGCCCCTAATATCTAACCAGCATCCTGCAAAAAGCATTAGAGAGAACTCTAACCACAACAATCCCAACATAAAGATGACATAACCAAGACCTACATCAGCCATAACTAAAAAAAATGAAGCAGTAGTGACCTGTTCTGCTGGCCTACTCAGTGCTGGAGGCACTGATGAATTAGCTGAAACACCTGAACCAGATAGAATCTCTTTAAGGGTGCCACTGATTCCAAGTAGCAGCAGAGTTTTGGCCCCAAGAGGGGACCCACTAGCACATGTGGATAGCAGCCGTATTAAACCCTGCATGACATAAACCAGATTAGCAACCTTCAAATGCAGAGCCATCAGCATAAAACGGTCAACATCCACTTACGGTATACGTAGGAGGGCTAAGAGATGCCTGTCCACCACCAGTATTACCAGCAGAAACAAGAGATGCAGCTTGTGCGACTAGTCCATGGTTACACAATTCATCTAATTTTTCAGGTGACGAAGCAAAAGCTTCAGCAATCCGAGTCAAACAAACAGAAGCATGTTCCAGTACCTATGAGCATAACAAATTCCAATGAGAAAAACTAACAAAAAGAAACTAACCCTACTTTACTCTAACTGCATGAAAAAAACCTTGGCATCATGATACTGAAGAAGATTTGTCAATAATGGAACTGCTTCCATCACAAAATCAGCAGCATCAGAGGGAAGTTTCTTGCACATATTTGCAGCAGTGGACAATGCAACACGCTGGAAAAAAAACATACCACAGTAAGACCCAGCTTATTCCAACACTACGCCTGATTTTGTAGAACCAAAAATCAATTACCTGCACTCCAGTAGAGAAGAAATCCAAATAAGACAGCACAGCCATGAGAGCACCAGCTCGAAGACAAGCAGTTGGGTGCTCCTGGGATATCTTCTTCAAGGCTTGCAATGACTAATTCGCACAAACCCATCAAAAAAAATTCAATCAACATCACAAACAAAACAATATTCAATCAATCTAAAACTGCACATTAATCGAAATCACCAAACTCAATACCTGCTCAGCTAAATCCATATACTCAATAGTAAGCAACCTAGCAACGAAACACGAAACAGCGCCATAATGCACAACAGCAGCACAAGAAGACGGCAAAACGTCACACAAGTGCGTAATAGCACGAGCAGCCAACAGCATAATATCAGGATTACTCTCATGATTCAACAACCCAACAAGCACGGGCACAAAAGAATCCACCGAAAAAGTGCTCAAACTCTCCTCAGTCCCAATAGAAAGCATATCGCAGAGCTGCGTCAATGCCTCCACTTGTTTACCCTCCTCTCCTTCAGCACGAATACCCGAAAGAATCTTCTTCAACCGCCCAGACTGGTGCGAAGAAGACGAAGCAAGCGTAATCCCTGAAGTGGGTAACAAATCATCTAATCCCTCACCGAGTTTACCGAGTTTACGCAACAATCCTTGCAATGCACTACTAGCAGAAGTTAAATTCTGATGAAAAGCATTAATTCCACCACCATCACTATCATTATCATCCTCGTCAACATCATGGTTCGCATTATCGTCATCATTCACATCATTAGTAATACCACAAATATTCCCAAAAGCCAAATCACGACGATTATCATTACTATTCTCATTATCATTACTACCACTATTGAAATTATGCTCTTTTCCTTTACCCTTATCCTCGGTCGCGGCGGAATTGTTCCGACCGCGACGGGAGCGGGAGGATGAGGAGGAGCAATCAACAGGGTCCATAGACGAATTCGCGGGCACAGCAGGAACGCGTGAGGCGCGTGAGCGAGTGATGGGAGGGGAGAAAGAGGCGAGACGAGAGCGTTTGGAGACACGAGAAGAAGAAGGGGCAGTTGAGGATGCCTCCGCCCGCTTCCGGCTGCGAGTTTCCATACAATAACGAAACCCCAAGAGAGGGATAACAATCCGAGAGTCGCGATTCACACGACGCCGGATCGGGGAGTATTTTTCATAGAATTAATTGGGAAATAAAATTTAACAATTTTTTTCTTGGAGTTGGGAAAGATGAAACCCTAGAAATTAGTATATGGGAATCTATCCGGTATGGGGTGGACTTTTTATACGTGTTGATGAACAGCGGAAAGAGACGAGGAGGTTCGGTTTCCGTTTTGGTCAGCGAGGCGGTTGTGGTATGGTTAGGCTGGAAAATCGTTTCACAACTCGTGGGCTTGGGCTTGGGCTTCTAATGGGCCGATTTTTTTCATTGTTTTCTCTTTTTCGTTAGAAAATTTTGCAAAAATGTATCGTAACGTGTTTCTATTTTT
>CANYCX013529192.1:0-10807 GCA_948193385.1 Breynia disticha f. nivosa
TGTAGATAGTATCAGGCATATCACCTACAATCTCATAAGCTTCCGAAGGCTTAAATACTTCAACAAGGGCAGAAGACTCCCCTTCACATGATTTCTCCGTTACACATGCGCGCAACTTTGATTGTTTCTGCTGAAGACCAAGCTCAACATGCTTTTTAAATTCTAATATATTAGCCGTTGCTAATTGTTGTTTTGTTGCCATCTATTATGTTGTCCTTTTCTATGTTAAGTTATTGTTCAAGTTGGGCTTGTTGCAATGCCCAAGCTCTAATTTTACCCAAAGCTTCAGAGTCTTGATTCTCTATTTTTTTAATAAACTTAGGATCGCTAAAAATGGTGTCAGTAGCAGTTGACGTAACACCCTCATTTCTTGCAAATGTATCGCCCGCAGAAGACTCTTTGCTCATTTGGGCATAACGATCAAAAAATTGAAAAGTCTTTTGAAAACCCCACTCCGTAACAAGACTTTGCACATCACTATCTGAAATGTTTTCTTCGTAAAAATAACGAGATATATCCTTTACACGAGTGTCGTAATCCGAACCTAATTCCTGTTGAAGAACCCTTTTATCCTCTTCCAACGATTTCTTCAGACCTTCAATATGTCGCTCATAGGCTTGCTCCTCATAATGAGCTAAAGCATCAATCACTTTTTGAGCTTTATCCGCTTCAACACCCGCTTCTTTAAAATTATTCGTATGAATATCCGCAACATCCGAGGAAACAATATCAGGGAATTTCAGTTTATATTCTTGAGATTGTTCTTCTTCCCCTTTTGCATCTCCTCTTTCTTGAGAAGAAAGACTTTGAGATTCTGAAAAAGGATTAAGTGCATCAACACTAGATGCGGGTTGAGCTACCATTTCTTTGGACTCAGTGGACTCGGTGGAATCGGTAGCACCCGTTCCTTGACCAGTTGTTGGTTGGATTTCACTGTGTTTATCCGTCATCTTTTATTCCTTTTTTAAATATCTTCTTTTCCAATATCAAAGTATGCTTGCATCACTTGTTCAAAAGTTAGCCCTATATTTGAAGCAATACGAATCGCTACGCTCCTCCTACCCTCTGAGTGAGCAAGCTTCAGCGAATTATCCGCTTCAAAAGAGGATAAAAGTCCTCCTTCAACCATCAAATCCGTTAAAACCCAACGACCTTCTTTCGTCGAAAAAACCTGCTTGTATAATCTCAAACGTTGCTCATCATTTTTTAATTGGTTTGATAAAGCGTCTAAATCTACGCTGTACCCTCGTTGTCGTGCTATTTTTTTTTTCTTTTCAGTAATAAAAGTAAAATCAACCATTGATGCTTTCCCGCAAATCCGATCTCATCTTCTCCGTCATTACTTCTCCCGCTACTTTCGCCCCTGTTTCCATCCCTTTTTGCCTTGATCGATCCACAAGCTGTTGATCCTTCATTTGTTCTATTTGCTCTGCTCTTCGTTGACGGATTTCGACTACTTCATCCCAATCACGAATACATTGAGCAGGTGAACCACTAGCCCATAACGCAAAACGGGAAACCTTATCTATATCAATATGGTCTGCACAACTGGGATCTCCAGTTTTAGCTCCCAATTCTAAAACCGTATTCGTGCCTTGAAGAACGCTTGAAACGCTTTCGGCTTGCTGGTACTTGAATAAGGGAGATGTGTATTCAACCTTTAACAAGTGAAAGGGGGAATGATCATAACTTTCTAAGGACGGGAGCTTCTTTTGAGAATAAAGGATGTCCAGTTCACGTCTAATCATCATCCCGATAAATTCGGATTGAATACCCCCAATAAGGGGTCCAACAAAAGCCCCTTTTTCTCTGGTCTTCTCCATCGATTCCGCCGCAGAACGAGACGCCTTGTCATCTAAAACTTGAAATAAATCAAGAAGAAACAAACTATGTATATCCCCTCGTATCCTCTTAATCTCCTCATAATAAGGAACTGGGTTACCCAGCGGGAGAGGATGAAATAACTGCTTCCCATCTTTGTTAACCGCCCCTAGATTGACATGACCAGCTTTCAATTTTAATCCTACCTGCTTGACTTTCTTTGCCCAGGAGCTCTGGGATGAATACCCGTTCTTAGAGTGATAGTAGCTGTGATGGTGTGATTGAATCAGTAATAGCTCCTACCCTTGTGAAAGATTTTAGAACTTTTCAATCCCCCCTTGATCTCGTAAGCGGAGCGGTGTCACTGCTTTCACCGAACTCCAACAGGCTACACAATGTCTTACGGGGCTTACCCCGCTAGAAGGTATGGAACAGAAGTCTCAAGAGAACTGAAATCGACGGGAAAGCAGAATCAATCTTAGAGATTAGACTTGGCATGGAAAAAGGAGTATAGTAAGATGACAGGGACCTCACACGGAATGAATTGGCTAGAATCAAGGGGAGCGTTCCAAGTTAGCGTGTTAGTACTTTCATTCTTATTAACATTTTTCCTACTAGAGTTATTATTATTACAGGGATTGGTATTCACCAGGGAGTAAAAACTTCATAATATGCGGGGGGGCTATATACAGTCTGGGAGATTCTATAAGCTCTAAGCTGGCTCGATAAGGGATATTGCGTTATTTACTTTAAGGCCTATAGGATAAGATGTTCACACTCACTTTGAAGTGACTAGGCTTGCCCTTTCTGCATATGCTTAACTGGGCTATAAAGGAAGGTAATAAAATAAGAAAAGCCTTCGGCCTCCAACTGTAATTGGCATAGACCGATCGTATGCCTCAAAGAAAAGAAACTTTCATTGGTTCGAGAGGAAGAAAAGTCAAAGGCGGGTAGTCGTTCATATTCTTTTCTGCTTTCCCCTGCTTCGGAAGCTGCTATATGACTAGCATCGTTTAGGGCTGGGCTTTTTACAAAGCAAAGAGGATTAGACAATAGCTTACACAAGGCCTTCTATTCATACTGTCATTCTACGGGC
This sequence comes from Breynia disticha f. nivosa, assembly GCA_948193385.1. Taxonomy (NCBI): domain Eukaryota; kingdom Viridiplantae; phylum Streptophyta; class Magnoliopsida; order Malpighiales; family Phyllanthaceae; genus Breynia; species Breynia disticha. Next base: position 2,918 of record CANYCX013529192.1, read on the forward strand.
GGCTTAAGACCCAGGTATTTCATCCGTATAGGGGATATGAGAAGATTAGGACCTATTGGAGTAGTGCTACAAAACCCTATTATAGCAATGGGGTAGAGGCCTATAAGCCCTAACCTTTTTAACCTAGCCTACCTGATCCATAGCCCCGTAGAGCCTTAGGAAGAGAAGGAAGAGATTGCGTAACAGTTGGTACCCCCGCTCTAGCCCTTTCTTATTGACCTACCTAGTTTGCATACACATACACACAAAGAAAGGGACTAAGGAAGATCAAGGAACTATGAAACTTCAATTGGAACTGCAACCGACGAAAATGGCTCGCAAGGAGAAAACATTAGATTAGCAATGGCTGATAAAAGGGAAGCCCTTTCACCTACCTAACTCGGAAGCGAAAGCTCACTTGCATAATTTTTCATTTTCGTTTTTATTATTGTATTACTTAGACGGAGTACTAATATAAAGAATAGGGTATAAATTTTGGTATTTCGGCCTTGTCATCTTCCATCTTTTTAGGTGCTGGTGGAAGAGAAGAAAACTTATAGGCCTGTGAATTCAGCCTATGGCTCTCATCTTCAAACACACAGTCAGCCGTGGCAGCCAGGCTGTGGAGTCATGCTTTCCTTTCTGCGGTATATATCGCGATTCTTTGTAATAGGGCTCAGCCCTTTGAGCCCTTGTAAGTGTAAGAAAGAGGCTTAGTCATCGTTACCTTCTGGATCTGGTCCGGGCCAGACAGTCAAATTACTGACGGCCTATACATCTCTAACACACACAGTTTTTAAGGTGGGTGTATCAACCTCATCGATGATTGGACTGGCTCTCGTCGGTCTCCCTTCAGTCGTAGCCCCCCCTTCTACCTATTTATTGTCGGAGGTCAATCGTTTCTCCCTCTCTCTTTACCCCTTCCTGCAGCCCTTCACCTTTGAAAAGATCATAGCCCATTTCCGTCATCAAGTGAATGACTTTAGAATCATGCAACAAAACGGGGAGTGATTTTTCACGACCTTCATTCTTGTCGACAGGGAACATCGAACTTTCGTAGAGGAGAACGTAAAGGAGGACGTCTAGTGGCTGGTATGACCACGTTTTGAGAGCTCTTGAGTCTTAGACATGGAACCTCTTAGAGAGAGACCCCTTCTATTAAATAAAGATGGGATCATTTTCCCGACGTTGCTCCCTAGGGATGTAGCGATACGTCTTCTTCATTGTCGGCCCGCGCCCTGCTTTAAAATATTCTTTTTTTCTTTTTCCGAGAAAGCCATTTGATCTGTAGGTGTAGGAGCAGGCTTTCAAAACTCCATAGTTGGCTCCAAATAGAATTTGGAATCCGCATAGAATGCTTTTGTCGTCGTGAAAGGCTTGGTATTTGCAAAGATCCTTTTGCTTTCTCCTTCGGAAGTCTTGTACTTAAAGCACTGATGCCATGTAGAGGGCACTACTTTGTGTTCGTGCAGCCAAGGACGTCCCAAAAGAACATTGGTTGAGGTGATAGCATCGATGATGACATAAGTCATCATATCTTCGATCATTAACCGAAATCGGCTGGGGCCTAGGGCTTTTGTTGACCGATTGGTTGAATCCTTGTATCATGACATTGGTTAGACTGAGATCATTGATAGTATATCCCAACTTCAACAGCATCTTCAAAGGGATGATGTTTATCGCAGACCCGCAGTCTAACATGATTCTGGGTACAGGTATATCTTCAAGACTTCCAGCCATCAACAAGGGCCGGTTGTGAAATTGAGTCCCCAGCAACAAGTCGTCATCTGATAATTCAGCATTGAACCGTCGATTTTTGCAACCTCTGCATGAGTTTCTTCCTCAGGAAAGGACATAGCTGTAATCAGCGCCTTTCTAAGATCTTCATCTTCAGATAGATACAATGCGTCGTACACGCTTAGCAAGGAGGGTCTTTTCTATCTTGAATTTCTTATTTAGAGGAAGTGATCCTTATCATCTCTAACTAGAAATATTTAAAGAGAAGAAAGCATAGAAAAAGAAAGATGTAGAGCCTCCGATTCTCCTTTCGAGAACATAAAGAAAGGCAAAGATAAGGCGAAAATTGCTTCTTCTTTCGTTTCGATTGGATAGAAGCTCATACTATACCTTTTCGATATAGAAAGTTGGTCAATTCATGAGAATTTGAAACTCTCAATGTAAGTATTATTATATATATGTGATTTTCATCGATATGCACTGAATCTAATTCCTTCGAGGCGAATGGTCCACTCATCAAATCCAGTTCAAAGGAAAAGGGACATTCCTATTTCCCTTAAACTTAAAGAAGGAGGGGCTTGAATAGTCAGAGCAAGACAGCCTGACTGAAATGCCTGTACTCCCTAAGGTAAGGGATCAAATGCCATAACTACCTCAGGGATGAAAGGGGTAAGCTGCTTTAATCTCTTGCCTTAAGGCTTGGTGACTCGATCGGCTGTCTCCCCTTCTCAAACATTGATTCCTCTGAATAGGGTCTTTTCCCACCAGGGACCGAGGTCTATCTCCCTGCTGTCCCATCGGTACAGAGGATTGTTGTGCTATGTTCCTAACTACAGGATTTGCTTTAGCTCTAGTTTCCCCATTAGGGATCGGGCTAGATCACAAGCCTGTCACCACTTCTCTCAAAAGCTACTAAAAGCCCCATTCTTATACTATAGATAGGGAAGTAAGTGAAAACTAAATCGGAAGTGAAGCCCTCGATTAGCAAAGAGCTCCCCCAACGAGCTCTCTCCGTTCTATCCAGACTATTGGCTAAAGTTCAAAGGCCAGTTTTGCGACAGCAGCTGATTCTGGGCATTCATCTGTAGCTACTTTTCTTTTTCTTATTCTACGATAAAGATCACCAAATGAAACTGACTTCCAGCTGGCCAATTCCTTCTCATCTCAGATGCGACATTACCTTACCGCTGTTCTGTATTAGTTTTTTTTCCTTTTTGACTTTCCGGGCGTCTCTGCCTTTGCCTCTCGATACGCTCCTTCCCGCACTACTCTTAGTAGGCCACTCAGTCCCTTAAGATAAAGGGTTCATTTTACTGTGCATGAATAGTGTCAGATCAACTCTGCTGATGAGACAGAGCTCGTTTTTATGCTAAACGGCACCAGCCTTTATTCTATTCTGCTGATCGGATTCACTGTCAATTCCTTTTGTGGACATCAAACCTTCCGCCCGTAGAATATCTGTGTCAAACTTCTCTGCATCAATTGGCACTATCAAGTCGGAATCAACAGCAAGAGGAAATCCTAAACTAGATAGTAGAATCTTATAAGACTAATGGGGGTGTGGCACCAGTCTTCCTTTTAAGTGAAGGCCCTACTGAGAGCTAGAGTAGAGGATGCGGGAGATAAGAGTTATCACTCAGAGAGACCACCCGTCTTTCTTATTTATTCTAAGACTCAGATGACATACATAAATGAGAGAAGGACTTCTTTCAAAAAATGTTAATAATAGGGCGTCTCTGGTCGGCCCACTTATTGATTCATTTCCTGCAAAGCAGAAACGAATTCATCAACCGAAGAAGCGAGTTCCCCTATAAAATGAGTTCGCTTCGACAGCGAGTTTTATCAGTGACAAAGGGGTCTCAATCAACATAACTAAAGTACGACACCGCTCTTTCAAAGGGTACGGAAATCTCATAACATAAAAAGAAGAAAGCCTAGAAAAGGATTCATCTTTGCTCTTCGCCCTTTGAAAAGATAGTCCATTCCTAGCTTACAAGCCAAAGCTTGTCCACCCACCGCTTCCTTCTCACCCAGGCTTGCTTAAGGTAAGGCAGACGCTTTGAGTTCCGCTTATGCTTCTGTATGTAGGGCGAGAGCGATCAAAAGACTAGCTGAGAGAAAGCAAAAGAAAGAAAGTAGAAGGATCAACCTTAGGAGTAAGTCTCCCGACGTACCCAAGACCTTCGAAAGAAAAGAGGTAAGGAAGGAAACGGACTACTTCTATATACAATAGACGTAACGTACACGTAAGGATAGACGTATCCTAAAGCTATCGAATCATAACCGAGCGGACTTTTTCTGTCAATGACACTTGCCCGGACACAGCTGCTGCGAAAGAATAGAAAGATGAAGAGTTTGGTTGGCCTTTGCCCGCTACTGCTTTGCTCTATCATCCTGGAGTGAAGAAGCTCGACTTACAAGGAGAGGAGTGAAGCTGCTTACTTTATCACACTCGGGCATGCTTTACTTGATGGTCACTCCAGTACTGGCAAAAGAGCTGGCTGGACAAGACTCTAAATGGGGGGAATAGAAGTCACTCTAACCTTAACTGGAAAATCACTCTTCAAACTTGCTCCGCCGGATTACTACTTTTCTTGATTAGGAGCTTCATCTGGCTTACTTCCTTAATTGAAGGAACTCGCTTGAGGGGTTAGGCCGAGAAAAGGATAGAATCTCTTTCGTAACGGGTATTGGAACAGGCTGGACAAGCAAGAAATAAGAGAAGAGGGTTATGGGCTAAAAAGCATCTTTTGCCTCTCTCTTTATTAGATTCTTCTTTGTAAAAGGGCTAAGGCTAAGGGAAGAGGGACTGCTGGAAAAGAATACGAACTAGCCAGGCTTGCCTAAAGCACTGTGCTTTGCTGTAAACACTTTTTTCAGAAAAGGAATTCCTCGGAGCTAGTACTTAAACTAGAAAAGACTAATACAATGCCAATACAAAAAAAAGACATATGGGGTGGACACTTCTTAAAGGCCTTAGCAAGAGTTTTCCACTGCTTATGGATGGTAAACTACTAGTTATGCATCTTACGCATGGTCAATTACTGTACTGACCTTCCTTTCCACTTACTAGAATCTGTCTCGAATAACTCATAAGAAAGCTAAGATTCCCAGGAGGAAAGATATACAATGGCTTCCTTCGATTTCGATACGGTTATCGGGACAGGCGAAGTGACTCACTCGACCTTAGAGGTAAGGGAGAGGGAGAAAGGATGTCACTCTACCACCGTAAGGGGAAAGCAGCCGAAGGGGAACTATCCAACCAAACCCAAGCGAAAGTCAGAGAAAAACCAACCCAATGCTAAACTCAGGTTATGACCCGCCCTAAGAAGTCTAATGAGAATAGGGCCAAGGAAGGGAACAAGCACCTAAGAAGTCTAATGAGAATAGGGAAAAAAAAGGAAGGGAACAAGCAACGGACATTGAATAGAGCAGTCGACTAGAAGGTTGAGCTTGGTCAAGGCCTTTGCTTTGAGGCATGTCTCTTTAGGCCCGTGTGCAGAACCCTGGGCTACACTTCACTGACTATGCCAGTTGGCAAGAGGGAACGAATGAGAAAGAGGAATTCCCAATTACAAGTTCTCGACGACCACAACTGCCCTGAAAGACAGAAGCCAGCGATACTGATCAAATAACTGGATGGGAAGAGCGGCAACAGCCATCCTTTCCATAATACCTTAACAAGTAAGAAAGTGAAACTCCCATACTTGTTAAAGTAAGTCAACGACTTTCCCTTACTTTAAGTAATATCCCGGTTGAAAGCTTTCTTTCAAACCTTCTCAACGGTCTCAGTCAAGCCTGTCTCAAACGATCCAACAAGAGTAGAGGGACGGAGTGCATGGGGGACTAAGCCCTTTCTTTCTTCAATCGGAATAGACTATTAGGATTAACCGACTAACTCAAGAAAGTGAACCAGTAACAACTACTGAGAGGAAGAGAGTGACTGGGGGGAGAACCACCCTTTCTTGATTCAGGTTGGCGCAGAAAGACTAGTTCTGATTCAAGTTTGTTTAGTGCTTATTCTTCTTCTAGTTTATAGCCGTGAGAAAAGAAGTTTTGTTCGAAAGGTCAGTGTAGAGAAAGTGTAGAGAAGAAGTACGGTTGATAGGGGGAAGAGTTGAGAAAGGGATAGTCGTTAAAGACCTTAGCCTCCTACCTTTCAATCTCACAGACCGGCTCCAAAAAGGAATGAAAATGCATTTCAAGGCACACCATTTTACTACTATTTGGCTTGTTCCCATCCCGTCGAGGAAGCAGAAACCCCCATTCGAATCGAATAAAGGGTGGATGAGCCCCTGTGTAAGAATATATTTTGTCGGCGTCCAACTTGTGATGCACGAGGGAGACCAAGACAGCGGGGAAGTCTCATCCATGTTCCATAGTCAGCTTCATCGACACAACAGACATACCAATTCAAATTATTCTCGCCGTTGATAGTAGATAGAAAGAGTGGCAAAAGAGGAGCAGCGGCACGAGGCCTAGAAAACTGTTGCAATTCTCGTCATTCGAAAGAAGCGAGAGACCCACAGAGACAACCTTGTAAGCACAACCAGAGGAAGTTCTTGCCGCTGAATGGCGGGACTGTGGTGACCAATTAGGATCGAGAGCAGGTATGCAAAGTGTACTATATAAGGGCAGGACTTTCACCAGACCAGACACTCTCGCCAAACATGCCACTTTAGGTAGACCACAAGAGTAGGTCCTAGCAGGCCAGCACCCTCTATTCTATTAAGATGAAAGCTTGAATTCATCTAAGAGCCAGAAGAGCAAGCACATTGAAGATGAAAAGTGATCTCATCTCGCTGTACCCGATCTCCAAGCACTGACATTGAGAGAAGAGTGGAACGGGAGACTAGCCTTATAGGGGCCTTCCCCCGGATACTTCTCAACTCATATCGGAGCAAGGTTTGTTCTTTTCCAACTGAGACTGAGACCGGGTAAAGGAATACCACATTCTCAATACCCCGGCAGACACCGATGTAGGGCTTCGTTCTTCTCTTTTTCCTCTTTCCATACGGTATCGATCGGCCGATCGTTCCCCCTTCCTCTGGGAAAACTAGCAAATAGCATTTCCCTCTAAGTGGCATGTCAAAAAGGAGGAATTGAGATCCGGGCGAAATCAATGAAGACCTTTTCCCTCAAAGCATGGCATTTTCTTCCTGCCCAATAAAGAACTCACAGTCTGATGTTTTAGAGAAACCCATCACAGCGCGAGTCACATTGGTCATCAACCTCTCCTTTGTTGCTAGCCACATAAAGCACCTGACACGCTGAGGAGTTTTTGCTCGCCATATCGCCTTCCCCTGAACTACCACCTTCCAGTTTTGCAATGGCACCATAGGCGGACTTGACTTCATAGAGAACTCACCATTCGATGTTCCCGACCAAGAGATAGCATCCTCGTATTCATCATTTACAAGAAGATTTTTCGCTGCAATTCTATGGACCACTTCATCAATTTAGATCAGTTGCTTAGGAAGGTGCCTATAGTATAGAAGTTCCCTGCCATGCATTTCCAGGACTCTGATAGCCCTGCATATGATTCTATGGCGGTCCCGGGGGAGTTCCCTGCAGCCTATAACTAAAGCTATATAGTTTCAATGGCAGTTGCCTTCGGTGCATTTTCAGTAAAAAGAATATAAAAATCCCTAGCCAGTTTATCTAATCTCCCAGACTAGCCAGTTCGAGGGGTTATAGTTCCAGTCGTAAGCCCATCCTAACTAAGCTCTTCCATTGCTAATGCCGTACTTGGGTTTTTGGAAGGAACAGAAGTGGAAATTATAGATTGAGTTCTCTTTGCTATTCTGTCGATCCCGCCCAGTTCACCGGAAATCTTTTTAGTAGTAGTCTTTTCTGTCTCTCGCCCTTCCAGTCCATCGATTGTTAGTTCTCTTGAGACTTCTGTTACATCCCTTAAGTCAGTCTTAAGGGTAGATAGCGCTATAGGCTAACGATAAGATTCAAGGGCCTTCTATTTAGTCGATGCTTGTTTTTCCTTTGATGGAGAAGGAGTAGTTGCTTCTCTCTTCAAGTTCAAGCGAGTTGTTGGAGTGCTTTTGTAAGAAGCCCCTCCTGTTGGCGTGCTATAAAATTGAATTTGAGTGATAGGCCAATGCTAAGTGTTCCATGTCGTTGGATAGTCGGTTCGAGGGCAAGGAAGGAAGTTATCATTTT
>CANYCX013529368.1:0-21634 GCA_948193385.1 Breynia disticha f. nivosa
AATAATAATAATATCAGAAAGAAATCAGAGGAGAGAGAAGATAAAACCTTCCTTTTATACAAACTCAGGCCCAAAACATCAATAACATAAAAATATTTTACAGCGAAAACAGTAAGAAGTTTGAAAACATTTCAAACTCAAAAGAACATCATTTACAAATATGTACAAAATCTGTACAAATCAAAAATAACCAAAAAGAAAACTGGAGCTCGACATCTAACATAAGCTCAAAGAACACCGATTAACTCTGGGGTCCAGTGATAGCAGCTACCTACGATCTGCATAATCATTTAAAACAATAACGGGGTGGGTATAAATGATCTTCAGTAAGTATTCTTAGCTTTTAACATAAATGATGTGCAGGAGAAAGCATAAATCAGCACGAGGACGTGCCTATCTATCTTGTCCCTAGGCATCCCCGAATGCCAGACAAACAGTTTCAGACAGAACAGATATATTGCACACAACAATATCAATAACTCACAAATGAACATCCACACAGGAAATTACATGTATAAATAGGCACACAGCCAAACTAGATCACAAAGATCTCAAAATATGACTTAAATGCAATTCTATGCAATGAAATGTCAATGTTAATACAATTCCACACAGGATGACCCTAGTATCTGGACCGCACACAGCTCAGTCCTCAAATAATATCTCTGTACCATACAAGAGAGATTCCAGACCGCACACAGGTCAAGCTATTAATCCACACAGGTAAGTCCACACAAGAATCATAATAATTGCCACACAGGCTTGCACACAGGCTTGTGTCACACAATATATGATATGTAAATGTATGAATGAAATCAATATGAAAATCATTCATACTCTCGCACACAGCATAGCTCACACAGAGTAAATCATATCCACACAGGCACAGCTCACACAGAGCACAACCACACAGGTGGATCAAAGATAACATATCAAACTCGATCAAAACATACCACACAGGTATAATTATCCATCAATACATTCATATCAATCATTAATCAAACATTTCATTACTTATGGTTCAACTAAGAACCTAACAACTCAGCATAGCATTATAGGCCAACTATTTTTACTTTGCTTAATCAACATAATTCCAAATCAATTACAAACCAGTTTAGTAAGCATAAGAACACTTACCTAAAAAACAAGCAAAATAAATAATCAAACACTGGCTCAAAAATCACCCAGCCATCGTACAGATCCTCCTATATGAAATTAACCATATACAATACATTACTAACAAATTCATGTATTGATTATAGCCTTAGAATCATTAAAACATCATTTGGAAACCATAAATCAACTATATGTCAACATTTCCAACATTTCCTTTCTAAATCCAATCTTCCTCAATTTCATCTCTAAATCATTCTCAAGGATTAATTCAACTCCTTACACTTAATCACATCAATTTCCAGCAACATTTCTAATCAATACATCAACATTTAGCACAATTTCAATTCCATCTCTAAATCATTCTCAAGGATTAATTCAACTCCTTACACTTAATCACATCAATTTCCAACAACATTTCTAATCAATACATACCCCTTTTCCACAAATTTTTCCACAAACTCATTCTACCATTAACCTAACATCATTTTCAACTTCTTAACATTATATTAGCAATCACAATAGCAATTATATCCAATTAATCTAGAAAAAATCCAATCATAAACCTTATATCAACTATACACATATCTTCCTACCATCTTACCTTATTAATTTATACAAGAAACCAAGCTTAAAATCACTTCCTCTGATGAAGTTTTGCTTTCCTCAGCCTCCTCTGCTCTTACTTTGCCTTCGATCAAAAGTCGTAGTTGCGTGAGTTGAGGGCATTAATGTTTAAACACTTATTTATCGTCATTTAATGATAAATAAACCAGAATGTTACACTGTACCTGTACCTGAAATCAAAAGTCGTAGTTGCGTGAGTTGAGGGCTAAGTGAGTAATTTTTAATTCATTTTATCAATATGTTCATCCATTCGCATAACCATCATTATTATAATCAAATAATAAACTATCGCTACATTGATCACTTATTTTTTAAATTGCCTTCATTTCAATTCATATACTGATATTCATACGTTCTCGTTCATAATAAATTTCTAACTTTTATCTCCCTACTTTTGTTTTGAAAACATTTTTCCACCTCCTTTTCTTGTAGACCTGACTTCCATCTCCCTGCTTCTATCTCTGAATGATCGATCCTTTATCACCTTTCCATCACCTTTCCATACATATCATTTCATATATCATCATTTCAAATATCAAACTCAATAAACATTGTTCACATACCTTTTTCGCATTTCATTTCACATTTCGTGTATGTGACGTCCTGGAATTTATTTTATGGAAATGATGAATGAAAGTAAGATTTTTCTTACCAAAATGAAGAAAAATAAATGATTAAATCTAGGTATATGAAGGTTGATTGAAGGTTGATATAAGGGTTATATGAAATAACCAAGAAAAAGGGAGAATTCTAAAAATCAGCAAGGTACATGTTTTGGCAGTTAAGTACGCATTTGAGCCATGACCATACGTAGTCCATTGTCCATCAAGCATACTAGGATGAATTTGGGAAAAAAATATATGTAAGTTTCATCGATTGAACGGTAAGAACATTCAAGAAACATATACAAAGGTCTAGGGAAGAGATAGTGAGAGAGAGATGAGAGAAGAGTGAGAGAAGGTGATGAAATAGAGATTTTGACACAGGAACAGATTAAATTGCTCGAATCAATCATAGTTCTGAGTCAAAAATCTCGTAAGATAATTTAAAACTGGTAAGTTTCTAATCTTATTTATGTATATATAATTGGCTTAGAATGTTATAGTAGGTTGATTTAGAGTTGATTGTATCTATTCTAGTAGGTTGAACATGATCTTATGATTTTAATTCAAAGTGAAAGAATACTATAAGGCTTTGAATTGGAATTCTTGCTTGTTGATAATGAATAGAATACTATAAGGCTTTGAATTGGAATTCTTGCTTGTTGATAATGAATGATAATGTTGCTTTGTTGATTCATATTAGATATGAATGATAATGTTATGCTTTGACTATATGTCTTAGTTGACATATGATTGACATATATGCCTTAGTTGACATATGGTTGATTCCTAGTTGATTCTTGGAAGCATGCATTTGCTTTACATTAATATATGATTGACATACGGTTGACATGTTGTTGATAGTTTATACCTGTGTGGTATGTTTTCTGTGTGAGATATTTACATGTTTTCTTTGTTCTATGTGCTATGAATGATATAATAGAAAGCATGATAAATGTGATCCCTTATGATATGCTATATGCTCTGTGTGAGTTGTGCTTTGTGCTATATAATGATACAAATGTCATTCATATTTTCAATTGTTGCAAAAACATCTGTGTGACACGATTCCTGTGTGGACTATATTGTGTGGACTATACTGTGTGAATAGGGACGTGTTGTGTGCTGTCCTGGACGTGCTGTCTGCTGTCTGTATTTACGAGCTATATGCTTAGAGTTGTGTGATCAGGTTGTGTGCCACTCCTCTGCTGTGTGGAATAGAGGAATTCCACGGAATTCCACTGCTATGCGTTATAGTGGACAAAAGCCCAGGGTCATCCTGTGTGGATTTGCATTAGTATTGACATTGCATATATTTGCATTTATATAATGCTGTGAGATCTGTGTGATCTGGATTAGTGTGTGCTTAAGTAAATGAGCTCCTGTGTGGACTATAGATATCTGTGTGAAATAGAACATGTGTGGTTTGTGGTTTCTGTGTGCTATATTGATGGTCTGCTTGAACAAATTGCTATGTGTATGAGATGAAATTGATATGTAGATAAATTTATGCTATATGTTTTGTGCTTTACATATCAATGTTGGATTCTGATGTTGTGTGTTAATATAGATGTAATTAACCTTTGTGATTAGAAATTCTATGTGAATTGAATGGATATGGTTCTTATTGGCATAATCTAATATCATAGGGAAAAAGAAGATGGGCACGCCCTCGTTCTGATTTACACATGTATATACACACAAATTTAAGTTTGAATGTTTTTCCAACTAGTTTGTTTCCGCTTGTGTTTTGATTTTGAAAACAAAACAGTTTGGGCCAAGGTTTTGTATAAATAGCGTGTATATATTTCATCTCTCTTTTTTTAAGATTTGATTTTTATATCATTTCTTTTATTATATTATTTATTAGGGTAAATGGATTTTAAATTTGAGTTCCATATTTAGTGGTATCAGAGCATTGATTAAATTCTCTACAGATTGTGCCAATGATTTTCAATTTTTGTGTGATTTGAAAATCTAAAATGGTTTTTGAACTTGTGATTTTTATAACAGATGAAGCCTATAGACGATGTATCACATGATCATACTAAAGAGTTCAGAGATTTAGTTGAGGGACAGAGGTCAGCCACAGTACCTCCAGAGCAGCCTGCATAGTACGATGCCTATACCTGCGTATGATCCTGCATATGCTCCATCAATAAAAACTTTGCGAATGTGACAATAATTTTGTAAACTCATTTTTAAATAAACCTTGAATTTTGCACCTTTTTTTTAAAACAAGTTAAGTACAAGGAAGAAAACCAAGGTTACCAAACCATTTAACAAAACCAAAGTTGATCATACACAAATTAAATACCGAAATGTGGAACCGATGGAAAAACAATTTTACATATAATGTTTGCCAACCACTCCTATACTAACATATGTATAGGTAAATAACACAAACATAATCGAAACCGTAGGAGCTCGACCTTCTTCAGTACCGCACCGCTAGCCCTGCCGAAAAGTCGTCCTGTCCCTGATACCTGTCACTCTGTACATGTTTACACAACAAAACAAAGGTGAGTATATAGAAATACTCAGTAAGTGAATCCTTATAGTTGTTATGCTGAATGCGCACGGGAACCTTCATCCAATACGGCCTATCCTCCCTAATGGCTTACCGTTGCCATGTCACAAATGAATTCATTAAACATTTTAATCGATAGACAAACCGTATTAAATCAAATCTCCCAACTATTCATTTTAAGAAATCAGAATAGGGGAACGTCCAAGGGGAACGACCAGCTTGGCCATTTCACCTGGCCATTTGGCCCTGTCTGGGCCATTTTACATTGAGAACGGCCATGGGAAATGGCCAACTTGGCCGTTCCCTTAGCCATTCACACCTGCTGGTTTATAACTCAGAGGGATTCACCACATAACATATACACACCATTTTTCCCCATTTACTTATACATTCATTTCATACCCAAACAACACATTAAAAGACATGCCAACACCTAATTAACATACTTCATCAATGTCACATAGTGTACCGATTAGCATATCACATGCAATCAACAATCCAAACATTTCACAACAGCCATTCACACAATACCCACTAAGTATAGCCCACTTCATACCATACAAATTCTCAATTTCTCAACTCTTAACCAACACATAAGTCAAGTCATCTTATGCTTATTTTCATCCAAGATTATGACACACATTACCTTAATTTTTCACAAGCCACCTAACATACAATTTTTCTCTATTCCTACGGAAAGCAATTATTTGCTCGCACATATATATCTCATTCCATTCATAATTACATGTTACCTTCTTTGTTATTACCTCTAGTCATTAACAAGTCACCACACCTATCACCAATGCATATAGGTCATACAAGTAATATATAACCATACAAGATTATGCTCAATCCATATAACTCCTTCAGTAACACATATCTCGCACAAAACACAAATCGAATCTCATATCATAATCAACCCAATTCAGTCATGACAGTCATACAAGAAAACCATTTCATCCAAACACAAGACATGCTTATCATATAACCATACAACTTACACATTCATTTTCCATAAAATCAATAACATGTATGCATGATGAATGCTAATACAATGGTAATGCATTGTCCACACATATTACCCCGGGGTCTGAAATATTGGGTCTATCCCATCATCAAACCATCGAGCTCTCTCTCGACATCAAATCATCAAGCTCTCGCTTCGTATCAAATCATCGAGCTCTCATTCGGTATTAAATCACAATTGGGCTAATCTTCCATTTTATCTCACGGAAGAACTTCTTGCCTTCATGGGAAGAACATCTTGCCTTCCATTTTCATATCATTCATTAGGCCTTGCCTGACATCGAGCTCTCACTCGGCATAAACATAACACCAAGACGCATGCTCTTGTGTTCTCAAATATTTAGGCTAATCCCCTATTTTATCACATGTGAGCCATAAGCTCTCGTATCTCAATGAATGAACACACAACGTGCTCATGCCAAATGATAATGGTATGTGTGAATGCAAATCCATGAATTTCATCTCAAATTCTCTTACAAACCATGCACATGAATGTTCCACATCATCCATATCCCAATATAAGCCAACATGCTTATAATTGCCAAAGTCGTGGCATAACAACATACACATTATAATTCAAAGGAGTTCATCATTATCATCAACAAATTCTTATCGAGCACATGGATGATCAAAACACAATTCATTATAAAGGCCAACTTGTGGCCAGAACATGCACAACGTATCATATTACTAACCAAGCATTCGTAACCCATCTCACACATAATTCATTTTATCGCCAAACTCATAGCATGCCCTAAAGCCATATTCACAATACAAGCAAAACATACATCACTATAGTCATAAGACAACACTTATACCACACACTTACATTTTCAAATTTATTTCATTATATGCTTTATGCTTATGATCATACAACACGTCTCATAAAAACACCACATTTATAACATACTTACTTCTAAATAACTCATTTCTCATATACTCAAGGCATATAACCCAACTTATACGTAACAAAGCAACATACATAAAATCAGCCTTTCATAAACAAACAACTCAAATAATAATCAACCAATCACAAACAAATCACACTAAAGTAAGTGTCAAATGCACTTACCTCTAGCTCCAAGAACAATTTCGTCACCTGAGCTCTGATTCGGGTTCTAAATACCAATACCTACACACATAAAATCACATTTTAACACTGTTCAACATAGTCTATACCTAACCCCACGTTCTATACTGATTTTCCCCTAAGAACCCAAATTTTTCCACAAACCTAATTCATCCAATCCAACCAAAACATATGTTTTCAGGTTAATGGTTTATAGAATTGTACTCTAATATGAAAACCAGTAAAACCCTACTAAATGCACATATTTTCACTCAAATTTCAACTTAGCACTATAGATTTACCTTATGCCTCTTTGCTTTCTGAAACCCTAGCGAGGAGGAATCGAATGGAGGACAGATTTCTTGTTTAATCCGCTGGAAATGATGTGTTTGTGGTTAGATTTGATGATTGGGAAGCCTTAAAATGAGGTTCAAGGGTTTTAGGAAGGTTTGGGGACGTTTAAAAGAAGCAAACCTCGAATACATAAGTTTCTCTCTCCTTTGGAAACAAAACACGCATTTTAATTTAGTCTGCCCGCAGGCCAAACAGCCATATGAACGGCCTATGGCCGTTCGATGTGGTCGTTCACATGGTTCTGGCCATTTTTTCAGAGGGATCGACCATGGAAAATTGCCATAGGCCGTTCCTGGCCAATTTTTACCAGTTTTTCGTCGAATCACTCGTAATATTTGTCGTAATATTTTAGGGGCATTGAGTACGTGGCAGAGTTTACTGAATTGTCTTGTTATGCTCTAGAGGATGTTGATACAGATCGAAAGAAGAGAGACAGATTTGAGCGGAGGTTGAGGTATGCTATTCATGATAGGATTGCAATAAAACCTCATACATATGAGATGTTTCTTGAGACTGCTATCAGAGCAGAGGAGTTAGCTGCAGAGGAAGATAAAATTGAATGGAAGAGACAGAGGATTTCAGGTAGTTCCAGTACAACAAGCAAGAAAAAGAAGAAGACAGATTCTAGACCACCTAGATGGTCAGATGGTAGTCAGAGTAGACAGTCTGGGCAAGGAGCTAGAGGTGGGAGGAGTGCTTCCACCAAGCCTCTTATTCCTTAGTGTCTAGGTATAGGTTCCTATACCGATAAATATAGCAGTTCATTATGTTATTAAAACATCCTATCCTATTTACCATATTAATCACTTTACTGATTAATCACATTACTATAAGTGTACATATACTTTAAAACTTTTCTTATAATATATACGTAATTCCTTAACTTTAACCTTGATTAATCTTCTTCTAATCTTATTAATCATTCATACAACTGTATTGTACCTTCAGTTTATAGTTCATCTGCCATATATTCAGAACATAGATCGTAATAGCTAGCACATCAATGGATTAAGCTTTGTGCTAAGCTAATATGCCCTTTAATCTTTATTATGCAAGTTCATACTTTATGTAGAACTGCTATATAGTGTGTAACATTCCAGATATTTTTGGTCGTAAATTATGATAAATAAGTGTTTAAACATCAATATATTAAGGTTGATTAAAGGTCGATATAAGCTTGATACGAAAAATACGAAGAAAATCGGAGAAATGCTGGAATTAGTCAAGTATGCGCAGTGGACAAGGAAGTACGCGGTGTCATGCCGACCACGTTTGGAACCCGTTTTTGCTGAAAAAAATATAAGTTTCGATTGATTAAGCGGCAAGAACTCACTTTACACTTTTAAACCAAAAACCTTGCAGAGTAGAGTTGAGGAAACCATCAGAAGTCTGAGGAAGCATTAGGGAGTGAATTTCTGAAAGAGAAAGAGTTGATTTCTTACAATAATCCAAGTTGAAGGTAAGTTGAATAAAAGTTTACATAAGGTTGATGGTTGGTTGTTTGTTGAGTTTTATGGTTAGTTTATGATGAGTTCTTTGCTGGAAATAATGAAAATGAACTGAAAATTGATGGCTTGTATATGAGGAAAATGTTAGAATAGTTTTGGAGGAAGAAAAATTGGTAAAAGAGTTGAGGAAACCATCAGAAGTCTGAGGAAGCATTATGGAGTGAATTTCTGAAAGAGAAAGAGTAGATTTCTTACAATAATCCAAGTTGAAGGTAAGTTGAATAAAAGTTTACATAAGGTTGATGGTTGGTTATTTGCTGAGTTTTATGGTTAGTTTATGATGAGTTCTTTGCTGGAAATAATGAAAATGAACTGAAAATTGATGGCTTGTATATGAGGAAAATGTTAGAATAGTTTTGGAGGAAGAAAAATTGGTAAAAAAGTGAAGAACTTAGGGTTTGTTTAGGGTTTACAAATTGTTGATGCTGATTTTGAATTCTTATGAATTGAATAGAAATGTTTGCTGGAAATATTGTGATTAAGTGTAGAGAGATGAATGATTAATGTATTGTATGTGATGTACAAGGGGATCTTTACGCTGCTGAGTAGTTTTTGAGCCGGTGTTAGGTTTTTATTTGGCTTGATTTCAAGGTAAGTGTTCTTACGCTTACTAAATTAGTTCGTAATTTATTTGGATTATGTTAATTAGGCAAAGTATTGATAGATGGCCTAAAATGAATTGCTGAGAATGCTAGAGTTAGACGAATCAGACTGGAAATTGAATTGAATGACTTATGCTATTTGTGTGGTATGTTTTGGTTGAGATGATATTATACCTGTGTGGTATTGTTGTATGTTTATGTGCGTTGTTGACATGTTTTCTTAATGCTGTATGCTGAGTTATGGAAAGAATGGTATATTGGAACTTGTGTGGATATGATTTTCTCTGTGTGAGTTATGCTATGTGCAAGAATATGAATGATTATTGTATTGATTTCATTCTTGCATTTGCATATCATATACTGTGTGACACGAGCCTGTGTGGCAAGCTTGTGTGGCATTTGATTATTCCTGTGTGGACTTACCTGTGTGGATCAATAGACTGAGCTGTGTGCAGTTTAAAATCTCTCATGTATGGTAAAGAGACAATATTATGAGGATTGAGTTGTGTGCAGTTTAGATACCCGGGTCATCCTGTGTGGATTTACATTAGCATTGACATTTTATTGCATAGAATTGCATTTATGTCATATTTTGAGATCTATGTGATCTAGTTTGGCTGTGTGCCTATTTATTTATTTAAATTCCTGTGTGGATGATGGTTATTGATATGCTAATATTATTGTGTGCAATATAGCTGTTCTGTGTGAACTTATGCTATTGATAGTATCCTGTGTGGAATGTTAAGCAATGTGTTGTTTTCCATTTATGTGATTTGTTTGTCTAGCATACGGGCATGCCTAGGGACAAGATAGATACGCACGCCCTCGTGCTGATTTGTACTTCCCCTGCACATCAGTTAAGTTTAAAAGCTAAGAATACTTACTGGGTATAGTTTATGCTCACCCCGTTATTGTTTTAAATGATTGTGCAGATTATAGATAGCTGCTGTCACTGGACCATATGGTTGATCAGCATTTCCAGAGCTTACGTTAAAGGTCGGGCTCTAGAGTTCATTTTTTGATATTTTGCTTTGTACATATTGTACATTTCTGTATATACATGCGGATTTCAGTTTGAAATGTTTTCAAACTTATTTTGTTTCCGCTGTTGTTTGATATTTGAAACTTTAATAGACTGGGCCAAGATTTCGAGAAAATAGTATGTATATATATCTTTTATCTTCTCTCTCTCCTCTGTTTTTATATTTGGTTTCGTATCATTTCTTTAAATTATATTGATTATTAGAAAATCAGGTTTTAAAAATGAGCTTCACATAACAGATATAACCTGTATATACCAATCAATACCTATGCACTCATGCAATTCAAGTTCAAACACATCAATAGTTCTCAGGCATATATTAACTCATATAACAATATACACCTCTAAACAACAACAAACTCATATATATACATATATATAGATAACCATCTTAACAAAAACATATCTGTATCAATCGATAATTAAACATAAAGTATGCACAGGCAAAACATGCAACAATACTCAAAACATCCTAAGCCTAGCTCTGATGAGGATAGAGAAAATGGTCCGAGAGTAGCAGTGGACCCCCCTGTCAAGTATAAATAATCTCTATCTCTGCTCTTTACTGGATCTTAAAGCCAAAATTTATATTTGCGTGAGTTGTGGGCTCAGTAAATAGTCATTAAATTAACCAAGTTAGCAATTGAATATATGAATTCATTAACAATAAAAACAATATGCATACCATAATAAACTATATACATTTACAAGTATTCTTTCTATAAATCATATAATGATACTTCTGTATGTTCATTTGTTTACCATGCAATGGAATCGATTATCTGTACAGTAGCATAATAATGTACTGTATAAACCCCTCTACAGAAATGATCTTATAAAAGGATCCCCCTCTAAAGTATAGACCCTTCTATGTATGATCGATCATATATCCCCAATCCATACCTCCTCAAATCAACACTATATAAACTCCATATCAATACCATATACACACCATATCATGTCAATCGTAATCGCAACATATAATCATATGATTCGTACTGTAACATACCTATTTGCATTCTCATTTCATTCTTAGCTGTTTGCAATTCGATAATGTAACCATATTCGTTTCCAATTTTATAGTAATTCCACATTTCATCATTTTATCAGATTTATTCGCAATTCATATATCCATTTGAACACATAATGTAACGCCCAAAAAATTCTTCCATTTTAAATTGAAATAATGATTATGAATAGGAATGAAATATGTGTGTGTGTGTTGTTTGGTTCCTTGCATGTGCAAAGGAAGTTGTGTGAGTGTGGTTGAAACCAAAGCAACAAATGTTCATATTCTTGAATGAAAATATAAAGGATGAGATGACGTATGTTTGGGTGTTTAATAAGGTCTAATTCAATGTTGATTTATGTTTAATTCAGGTGTGATGATGTTGGAATATGATATAGATGCATGAGCATAAGTATTGTGGAAGTTAGGTTAAAAGATTGGAAAATGAAAAGAATAGATGAGGTACAAGTTGATGTTCATGATAGTTTGGTTTGAACTTTGAGTAAGAATGTTAATTCAATGTTAATTGATGTTAAGTCACTTGACATAATGTTTAAAATAAGTTGTGACTATGTATACATAAGCATACATAGGCCGAGGATTGAAATGAGTTGGAAAATGATAAGTAGAGCAGCCTGTATTTAAATAACGTATGTTAATTTGCACTTAACACACGTTATTTAGATGAAACCATGAATAAAGTACGTTATTGAGGAAATAACGTATGTTATTCCATGTATTTTCTCAGAAACTTCATTTTGTTAACTTACGTTAATTGTTAAAATAAATATACGTTATCAGGGGCCTGGACATGTCATTAAAAGGCTGAGAACAAGCCAAAATGGGGGAAAAACAACCTCCAACCATCTAAACTATCTCCCAACATCCATACACCATTCCTAAGCCTTCCCAAACATAAAACGTACCAAGAAACATCAAAATAATAGCAGATTAACATCGATTCTACCCTCCAATCGATTACTCTCCATTCTAGGGTAAAGGCAAAATGGGAAGGGGAAAAGATCCTCATTCTTAGTCTAAAATGTGATGGAAAATAGGTGCATTTTGTAGGTTTTTAATGGGTTTTTGTTGTAGTTTATGATTCCATAAACCATTAACCTAAAACATGTGATTTGGTAAGACGGGAAGATTTAGGATTTGTGGAGAATTCGGGGATTTTGGGGAAAACAGTGGAGAAGGTTACAATTAGGCTCATTATATCTTAAATGGTAGTAAATGTGATCTAATATGTGTAGGTGTTGACATTCGAAACCTGAATCGAGGATCGGGCGACCAATCAGTTCTTAGATTGCGAGGTCAGTGTTCTTGACACTTGCTATGGATGCGTTAATCTTTGTTTGGTTAAGTAAATTTCCTAAATGTGTTATTTGTTATGTGAGAACGGAAAATGTATGTTAGAATGAATGGTATGCTTGAATTCCGCTTGTGTGAAATTTATGGAAATGGTATGGAAATGTGTTGCGGTGAATTAAATTGGTTAAGTGCTTGAGTTGGGAAATGTTTTGAACTTCTTGAATATTGTGTTGTTGTAAGAGTTAATAAATGGTTGAATTAAAAGGATTAAAATTCTTGATTGGTATGCTTGAATGATATGACTTGATTGTTGTGAGACGACTTACTATGATGGTTTGTATGGATGTATGGCACTTGTTATGCCTTGTGTTGTGTAATTGTACACCAAATGGTGATTGTGAATGTATTCTCTTTATGAGAATGTTATATGCTCATAAGTATGAAACTTATGATGAATCATGTTATATTGTCTTATGCACAAAATGAATGTTCCTTATTGACATTGTGATGAACTTTCTTTGAGTTACATAAGTGTATATTGGTTATGCCGAGTTTTGGCTATATTGGGTATGATGGCTTGTATTATGATATGGATGGTTTTGAAACATTCATGTGCATGGGTTATTGTGGAAATTGAGATGAAAAGCATGGAGTTGAATACGTGCATACTATTATTGTGTTAGCATGAGCGCATTGTATGTTCATGCATTGAAAAGAAAATGAGCTTATGGCTCAATTATGAAAAGGAGACAAATGGACCATATGCGCGAAGATGAGTGGAGTCTCTCTTTATATTAAACAAGGGACGGGTGTCCAATATGCACAAAGAGATTGAGTGGAGTCTCTCTCTTGATTTGAGGGGCAGGTGCCCAAGTTAGCAGAGATTGAGCAGAGTCTCTCTCTGGCTAAGTTTGAGACAGCAGAGATTGAGTGGAGTCTCTCTCTGATTGTGTTTAAGGCTCCGGAGCACATCATTTGTGTGAGAATGCATTAGCAATACATATGCATTCATTCATTACAATATGACAAGTTGTCGATTGTATGGAAATAAATGTGTGATGGTTATGACATGAATTCGATTTGTGATTGAGCAAATGTATTTTGATTTAGCCATGTGGAATGTGTTCAACGTTGTATGATTATGCCTTGTTGTGGTTTGAGATCCGATGACTTATGTTTGGATGATTGAGCTCTTGCATGAGTTCTATGATATGTATTTGAATCTTTTGTATGGATGATAAAGAATGGTGATATGTTGGTAATTTGATGATAATAATGATGTTCATTGTATGTGCATATGAATGGTGAAAAGTTGGATGTGCGTGTATTGAATCGATAAGATTGATGGCAATGTGAGGTGTATGATGGTAAAGGAAAGTGATATGTGATATAGAGGTTGAATGTAAAATGATATGGTTTGATTGTGATGTGATTAGTTGAATATGATCATGAACTAAATGGTTTTGAAGGTTGGTTGGTATGATAAGTGTTGATATAATTGTGGTTATCATTTGGTTGAATAAGTATATGGATGAATGTATGGAATGATGAATGATGTGTACTTTGTGGTTTATGATTGTGGTTTGACCCTTAAAGTGTATGTTGATCACCTGTTCAATGGTTAGTTGTTATGATTGTGATAAATGATATGAATTATGGTTGGTGAAGTTGCTATGAAGGTTATTGTGGCTTGCCTTGAGGTTTTATAAATTGTGAATGTATGTAAGAGTGTCAAAAGTTGGATAGATTGGTTCTGGAGGATAGTAGCGTACGTTACTTAGGAGATTAATGTACGTTAATAAGCCCTAATGTATGTTATCCTCTCTAACCCTACGTTATTCTTATCTGGGCAGATGTTTCATGTTAGACGAATAACGTACGTTAAGGGAGTGGCTAAACATACATTAATCTTGCTCAGAAAACCCATTTTTGACTCGATTAATGTACTAATGGTTATCTAAAGGGAGAGAAAGATTTAGGATGAATTCCTAAGACATCAAACACATAAATAACTTGTTTGTGGCATGGCTACAGTGAGCCATTAGGGAGGATAGGTCGTGGAGGCCGAAGAGTCCCCTGCACCCCAACTTTAATAACACAAGGGGATCACTTACAGAGTATGTTTTATATACTCACCTGTGTTTTTTGTTGATTCGTGTGCAGAGTGACAAGTACCAGGGACAGAACTACATGGACGGCAAGGCTGAGCAGTGCGATACTGAAGGTCGAGCTCCCTGTTGTTTGAGTTGTTGTGTATGCTTATATATCTATGTATACATTAGCATAGATGGCATTTATAAATATATCATTCTAAATGTTTTACCACAGCTTCCGCATTTCAAACTATAGTTGATGTATGTTTTGTATTGATGGGTGTGAAAACCATTTATCTGTTTTCTCTCTCTTGCATAACTTAACTGTGTTAGAAGAAAAAAATGGTACTAAAATTTTCCTTTATTCAAAATGAACTTTACGAAAATTGGCGTCACACATAATCGATATCATATAAAATTTGCATATTCATTATATTTAAGTGAGTTACACTACTCACCTGTCAACGAAAATACTCGGAGCTCTGTGTGCTCTAGTCTTGCCCTGACTGTCTGGTCTGTCATTCTATAATAACATATACCAATCTTTCTATAAAATTCAATATAGCCAACTTATAATGCATGCCCTAATGAATCCGTTAAGTTTACTTTTCAATTTTGCAAAACCCTAATCCTAACCTTAAAATTTCCAACTTTATCTTTCATTGTCAATTCATCAATCTAAATCAATTCTATTTCAATTATCTAGTTATGTCAGTAACCCATTCAAGAAAACTCAAAGTTTTCAATAGCAAAACTCGTAAAAATTTACGAAAACTTCAAGTTTTACATGTTTCGATTATACCACAGATTCTCGACTCGAGATTACAATTGATTCAATAACTCGAATCCTTTTTCTCGTCAAAATCTCTAGCTATATCACTCAATTCTTACTCTAAACTCTTGTCTGTCTCTCCTTTCTCTCCTTCTTCCTTGCTTATCTAAGAGCTTCTGATGATTTCTTGATCGAGCAAAACTTATATTTTTTTCACCAAAACAGAGGAGAGCGCGTGATGGGATGTGGATTACACGCGGTCATGCCCACCACGCATTTTCTCACCCTCCACCACCTGTACTTTTCAGTTTGATGCTTCTTTTCATTATTTATTCACTTAACATCAAATTTTCATCAACTTTTGATCAACCTTGTTCAAGCTTGTTTCCAATCATTTATTTTTCTTCATTTTATCACTTAAATTCTTATTTTCATTAATCATTTTACTTATAATATTAATTATATGGTTTTGGGACAAGAATGTTACAAATCTTCCCCCTAAAAGAATTTTGTCCTCGAAATTCAATTTTATGTTTCTTTTATCAATATCAGTCTTATATGTTTCTATATACAAATGCAATTACATATTATAAATAAAACATATATGTAAATAGATGTGGATATTCTTTTCTCATCCTATCTTCTGTTTCCCATGTTACCTTTTCCAGATTATAATGTTTCCAGAGAACTTTAACCATTAGAATATTTTTGGTTCTTAGCTGTTTCATTCTGCGATCCACAATTTGAATATGTTCTTCTTCATAGGTTAGGTTTTCTAAAATTTGCACTTCTGATTGTGGTATAACATGGGTAGGATTCGATCTATATCCTCTGAGCACACTCATATGAAAAACATCGTTAATCTGTGCTAACTCTGTAGGTAGAGCATGTATGTAAGCCAAAGGACCAATCCGCTCTATAATCTTATATTGTACAACGTATCTCGGACTCAATTTTCCTATATTTCCTAATCTCATATGCTGATCATAGTAACTCTGTAGGTGGGGCAAAACTTTTAAAAACACCTTTTCTCCAACTTTATATTCCATTTCTCTCCTATGCTGATCATAGTAACTCTTCTGCCTATCTTGTGTAGCTTTTAGTTTACTTTTAATCAGCTTAACCTTTTCAGCTATTTTTTGCACAAGTTCAGGTCCTTCAAATATTTCTACCTCTTCTCTGTGCCAGTAGATTGGATTTCTACACTTTCGTCCATATAGAGCTTCATACGGTGTCATGCCAATGCTACTATGATACTGATTGTTGTAAGCAAATTCCATCAATGGTATGTACCAATCCCAAGAACCCTGAAACTCCAAAACATAAGATCTCAACATCTCCTCTGACGTCTGTATAGTCCTCTCCGTCTGCCCATCAATCTGTGGATGGAAAGCAGTACTGAATTTCAATTTCATACCCATCGCACTCTGTATTGTCTGCAAAAATCTAAAAGTAAACCTGGATCTCTATTTGATACTATAGAAATAGGATACCATGTAATCAGACTATCTCTAATCTATACAACTCTTGCAACTGTTCAAGAGAGATTCTAATTTTAATTAGTAAGAAATGCACAGTTTTGGTCAGTCAATCTACAATCACCCAAACCGCGTCTTTACCTGATTGTGTCTGTTGTAATCCTATCACAAAATCCATAGTTATTTATTCCCACTTCTAGACTGGAATAGGTAATGGATGAAGTTTCCTGTTGGTGCCTATGTTCAGTCTTTACCTGCTGACATACTAAACATCTGGATATGAATTCAGATTCATCCTTTTTCATGTTGGGCCACCAATAGTGATATTTCAGAGTATTGTACATTTTCATCATTCCTGGATGCATAACATATGGAGCATTATGTTCTTCATCTAGTATCTCTAATCTGATCTCCTCAACATCAAGTACACATACTCTATATCCAATCATCAACAACTCATCAACCAATTGAAATGAGGTCTCAATACCCTGATCAATCTGTTCAATTATCCTTAGACATTCTTCATCTTATTGCTCTACTGCTTGTATCCTTCTTAACAACATTGGTTGAACTATAAAAGTTGCTACTAACACTCCCAATTCAGTTAACTCTAGCTTTGCATTCAAGCTTCGTAAAGCTATCAAGTCAGTCATACGTGTTAGTTGTATGCTAGATATAGCAACACTCGACTTTCTGATCAATGCATCAACAACCACATTTACTTTTCCAAGATCATATTCAATTGTGTAATCATAGTCTTTCAACAATTGTAACCATCTTCTTTGTCGCATGTTAAGTTCTTTCTGGGTCATTAAGTATTTTAGACTTTTATGATCTATAAAAATCTGAAATGTCTCGCCATACAGATAATGTATTAAGATCTTTAGAGGAAATACCACTGAGGCAAGCTCTAAATCATGTACTGGATAATTAATTTCCTGTGGTTGGAGTTTTCTAGAGGCATATGCTATCACTTTCTCGTTTTGCATCAACAGACATCTAAGTTCTTGATATGAAGCATCACTATAAATGATGAATCCCCTCATACTCGAAGAAATCTTAAGGTCTGAAGCAGTGGTCAATCATTATTTCAATTCATCAAAACTTTGCTGACATTGGTCATTCCACTAGATAGAAATATTCTTTCTTAGTAGTCATGTCAGTGGTAAAGCTATAATCGAGAACCCCTTCGCAAATCTACGATAGTAACGTGCCATACCCTGGAAACTACATATCTCTATAACTGTCTTAGGAGGTTCCCAATTCACTACTGCTTTAATTTTCTTTGGATCAACTGATATTCCCTGTTCGAATATCACGTGTCCTAAGAAGACTACATTATCCAACCAAAACTCACACTTGCTAAGATTTGCATACAACTGTTTTTCTTGTAAAATTTGCAAAAATATTCATAAATGTTCATTGTGTTCCTCGGTATTCCTTGAGTAAATTAGTATATCATATATGAATACAATCACAAACTAATCGAGGAAGGATTGAAATATATTGTTCATTAGTGCCATAAATGCAGCTAGAGCATTAATTAAACAAAATGGCATAACTAAAAACTCGTAATGACCACACCGGGTTCGAAAAGTAGTCTTTGGAATATCTTCCTGTGCTATCTTTAATTGATGATACCCAGATCTTAGGTCAATTTTGGAAAACACAGTGGCACCTTGCAATTGGTCAAGTAGATCATCAATATTGGGCAATGGATATTTGTTTTTCACTGTTACTTGACTAAGTTTGCCGTAATCTATACATAATCGTAATGTTCCATCTTTCTTTCTAACAAATAACACAAGTGCTCCCAAGGTGAAACACTAGATCAAATGAAACCTTTATCAAGTAACTCTTGCAATTGTTTCTTTAGTTCATGTAATCAGATGGTGTCATTCTATATGGCTATTGATATGGGTATCGTACAAGGAATCAACTCAATAGTAAACTCCATCTCTCGATCAGGAGGTAATCCTGAGAGATCCATCAGAAATAGGCTAGGGAATTGATCTAGCATTGGTATATCTTTTATGTTTTCATTAGTTGTTGTTCTATCAACTATATGGGCTAAATAAGCATCACATCTGCCTCGGATCAGCTTAAAACCTTCAATAACTGATATTAGATAACCTTGCACAAGTTTTCTATTTCGACAAAATACTACTTGATCCTCTTCATTCGGTTCAATTATTTCTTTGGAATAATAGTCCATTTTAGCTCGATGACGAGCTAACCAGTCCATACCTAAAATCAGGTCAAACATTGTTAAATCCAATAAAATCAAATCAACTGTTAATTCTATGTTTTGTATCTGTATTTTACAATCATTGTATATCGTATTTACCTACATCATTTCACCTATTGGAGTATATACTCCCAGGCTCTGTGTCAATGTTTCAGGTTTAACTTTTACTACATGTGTTATTCTGGGATTTACAAATCAATGTGTAAAACCAGGATCTATCAATGTATAAACAAAAACACCAAATAAATGTAACTCACCTGTGGTAACCTCTAGGCATCTGCTGCCTCCTCTCAAGACATCACAAAAATCTAGCAACTCTCTGAGTCTGAGTACCAGAGGCTCATCTGCATTGGCTAGACACTAAAGTAGAAGTAGCTCCTCTACCCCATCCTTGGGTACCACTAGTTGTAGCCATTGGACCACTACTATGAACAACAAATGGTACCTGAGAAAAATCTCTCACTATCTCTCCTCTAGCTCCTCTCTCAGGAAA
Organism: Breynia disticha f. nivosa; assembly: GCA_948193385.1. Taxonomy (NCBI): domain Eukaryota; kingdom Viridiplantae; phylum Streptophyta; class Magnoliopsida; order Malpighiales; family Phyllanthaceae; genus Breynia; species Breynia disticha. The sequence continues at coordinate 19,881 of CANYCX013529368.1, forward strand.
AGCTCTCGTAAAATGTCCTTGCTGACCACATACATAACAACCTCCTATCAACATCCTACACTCACCTATATGAAGCCTCTTACAATATGGACAAGGAAGTCTATCAAGTCCTGACACCATTACTGAACTACCCTATGCTCCCCGACCTGATCCTCTACCCCGATAAGCCAGATAAGAAAATGGTCAAGATCAGCCTGTGGTAAATCCTTAGAATCTAGTACGAGTAGGGGTAAACTCAATCCTCTTACTTGGTCTGCTAGACTCTCTTAGAGCTACTACTCTCTTCTATTTACTTGCTTTTTCCTCTTCCTCATCATCATTAACTTTAAGACGTTCTTCAGCTCTAATCGTAGCATCGCTTAACACTGTATACTCACTCGTCTCTATCTTAAGGATTTTTTTTGTACATTTTCTTATTCAGACCATCCTCAAATAATCTACATTTATCCATATCAATCGCAATATAGCTCATAACAAAGTGTGATAGCTGGGTAAATTGTAACTCGTACTCGGTTAAAGTCATCTTCTCCTGCTTCAGAGTTAAGAACTCTTTCCTTTTTGCATTCAAATACAGGTTAGTACTTCCTAAACTCACGTGAAAAATCTTCCCAAGATATAACTCGCAAAAACTCCAAAGAATGGGAAACTATCTTCCATCATTCATACGCATCATCCTATAACAAAGATACTGCAAACTCTAACATGTCCTCTATACTAGCCTGCATCATCTCAAAGACTCTGATAATCCAATCCAACCACTCTTATGCCAGTTGTGGATCTGTAGTACCACTGAACTCTATAGCTCTCAACTTCTTCAATTCCTTAAAGTTTCTGACTCTAATATGATAATTTATCATAGGTAGATCTCTATACATAAGATAGTAAAATGGGGCTGGTGGATAAAGATAGACATTTAGTCCATACTGTGGATAATCAGGATCATACTGTGTATCTCTCGATCCTGCACGTGATAACTGAACTATAGCATCTGCTTCTCCTCTCTCTATAAGATGTTTTGGGCTCTGACATATCTATAATACAAAATGAAACTAATTAAGCAAACATTTCATACAATAATAATGCTAATGCAATCACAAATCATATATTAATAACATATCCAGGGATCATAACCCTGCTCTAATCCCAAATTAAAATGTCCTATTCTATTTACCATATTACTCACTTTACTAATTAATCACATTACTATAAGTGTAAGTATACTTTAAAACTTTTCTTATAATATATACGTAATTCGTTAACACTAACCTTGATTCATCTTCTTCTAATCTTATTAATCATTCATACAACTATATTATATCTTCAGTTTATAGTTCATCCGCTATATACTCAGAATATAGATCGTAATAGCTAACGCATCCATGGATCAAACTTTGTGTTAAGCTAATACGCACTTTATTTTTTATTATGCAAGTTCATACTTTACATAGAACTACTATATAACGGCTATAACTTAGATGTATCAATCAATACCTATTGCAATCCTGCAATTCAATTTCAAACATATTAACAGTTCTTAGGCATATATTAACTCATTTAACAACATACACCTCAAAACAACAACAAACTCATACATATACATATAGATAAAATAACCATCTCAACAAAAACATATCCGTATCAATGCATAATCAAACATAAAGTATGCGCAGGAAAAACATGCAACAACTGCTCTCTACTAGATCCTAAAACAAAAATTTTTAGTTGCGTAAGTTGCGGGCTCAGTGAATAGTCAT
>CANYCX013529636.1:0-28538 GCA_948193385.1 Breynia disticha f. nivosa
ATATTTCACTTGTTTACTTCAATTGTCAAAGTATGTAACCATACTTACATATAAACTTAACCAATACAATCTTCCTTTACTTAACATATACATATGCCAAGATATACTTTCATACTTAGCATTTTCGCATGTCATTCAAATTATCATCACAAATAATCAAGCATAATCCATTTACCTACTTGTAATCAACCATAAATCAATCATTTCAAGTAACCATATAAACTTTTACATATTCAATTGGAATCCATATCGAACCTGTGATCATAACAATATATCTCATATCAATCAACTCATTTCAGCATTCATATATCAATAAGCAGTAAACAAACATGCCAAATATGAATTCTCCTCAAATATATACATATGAATGCTATGCAATCATATGCGAATGACCCGGAATCTTTCTTTCCCTTTTCTTTTCTTTTTCTTTTGATTTTCATTTTTCCCTCGGTCCCAGACCGACATCGTACCCAGTACGGCATTGAGCCCATCTTGCAATATCCTCAGTCCCAGACCGGCATCAATATCTCTCTCGAAATATACTCAGGCCCAGCCTGTATCTCAATCTGTGTCACACAATGAAATGCAACACTAAGAATGAACAATGCATTCATTACTTACTCTCATAATCAATCAAGTATGCTCAATATAAATCAAGTCCATGCCTGAACAATAACAACATGTCATTTACATATCAATCATATATCTATATAAAGCCATCACATGCTTTTAGATCAACCAAAGATCAACCATATGTGCACAAAGCATAAAAAGAGCATACTTCACAATTTCCTATCATATATGAAGCAAGGTAAGAATACAATCAAACCATAATCATCTCATCGTAACATGCTCATAACAATTAATTAAGCAAGAAGAATAATCAAACTTTAATGTTCATAAGAACATATAGTACATATGAGCACTTCAATACTTTATTCTCATTATACTTTCCTTATCTTCTTTCATATTCATTAATGAATATTAAGAACACATTAGTTCTTACTTAAGTGTATGAACACTTATAAGTTCCCTTACAATGAAGCTTTTAAGCTTCTTTTCTTTATTTAACTTTCATAGCGTATAACTTTTCTTATCTTTGATTCCTAAGAACATTTAAGGTCTTGTAAACATATAAACACTTACTCATCCTTCATACAATAAGATGTATTACTTTTTCTTATATAACCCTTTCATAATTTAAATTTATTTCATAAGAACCAATTGCATTCCATCTCTTAGATTCAGGAATAATCCTCTATAAGAACTCTTAATCATTATTTCCATGAATTCCATTTCATCATTATCTCAATGAATTCATTATCTCAATGAATATCATGTAATAAGTGACGACACTCACTATACTATCATAATTACTCATTTAAGCTCATACATGTTAAGTATACTTATGCCATTATTATGAAAGGTTCATAAATTCATATTTGTCAATAAGCAATAACATCTTACATTTGTAGTTTTAAGGATTCACTCACAATTTCATATCTTTTAATAAATATACACTTATATTCTCAATTACTCAAAAGGATAGACATACATTTAGTAAGTGTAAGACTCTTACTTGAAATATTAAACATTAACAAAACCCCTTACAAGTTACAAATTAACTTACTTTCATCCTAATCCCAACTTTATTCATCTAATTCTAACAATCTCAATCATATCATTATGGGCCAACATACCTATACGCATCAATTTAGTAAGCGTAAGAACACTTACATGTAAGCATAGAACACTTACCTCACATTAGCAATTCCATATAATTGACATACTACCCAACTTGTATTCCAAGCTCCATATTGCATGTCCTAGTAAATATTTTCCAACAATTGCAGTAACAATTTGTCCAAATATACAGTTAAAATAAATCATACTTCATGGACTAATTCCTCTGTACCATAATTCTTAATTATTTAATAACCTTTATCACAAAAAATCCTTACTAACTTCACCTACAACATAGTTTATATGTTCACATCTTTAAATATAAGCTAAAGTTCCTTAACATCAATTCTACCCTTTTCCAACTTCAATTTCAGTTTAACACAAGCTAAACCTCAAACCCTAATTCATCATCAACCAAAACTTCATGAGAAACTAGCAAAAACATCAAATTTACTTACATTGTTGATCTTAATGAGAATTCCTATAAGAATTTGTGTAATTGGAGTGTTGTAGGATAAATTTGAGAGTATGAATTCTTAGGAACGTTGGGAGAATGTTTCATAGGTGTGAGATATGTTTTTAACTCATTTAAAGTGTTTTAAGTCGTTAAATACGAAGTTTGGCTGTCGAAAACGTCCTCTGGAATGGCCTATGGGCATTCTGGTGGCCGTTTCTGACTTTTGGAACCCAAAGAACATGGGAACGACCTATTGGAACGACTTCTGGTCATTCTGATGGTGGTTCCCCCATTAATTTCAACTCAAAATGTATTCTGGCAGCATTTTTCAACATTTTTCTTCATAGTTTCACATCAACCTTCTATCAACATTTGATCAACCATTATTTACCGCAGTTTACTCATTTATTTCATATCATTTCGATACAAAATATCTTATTTCCATTCGATATTTCCATAATATAAAATCCATCATGTTACATTATATGAAAAACAATCTTTATGCAATTAATTAACATTATTAATAGGGTCATATAAGAATTAAATAACATGAAAAATATAATTATTAACATAATTTAAAAATTTTTATTTTACTTAAATGAAGTGGTTAATCGCATGATAAGAAGGAATGTACATAATATTATATAAAATATGTAATGTAACAGAATACATAAAATTTTGTGAGTAATATAATTATCTTATTTCCGTAAGAACACGCGAAAGAAATGAAGAATAAGAATGAGGATAATATCAATGAAAAAAGTATAGCGACCGAAACAACAGAGAAAAAGTCAATAGGAAATAATTATTTTTGTCTTTTTTTGGTTACATTGGAGGGTTATATACTACACCCAAGTATGAATCATGAAATAGACAAGTGTTATTGTGGCTTCATCAATCTAGGTAGGGAGACCCCAATAATGTCTTCAAGTAAAACCTGTTTCACTTCCTGAGGAGGCACTTCCAAAGGATGAACTCCCAAAGGATGATACAGTCCTATGTTAACTAACTTATCAGTCGCTCTATTCCCTTCTCTATATACATATTGAAGCTTAACCACCCAATCTCTCATTAGAAAATTCTTGCAACACACAATAAGAGATGCCAAGGGATGGTAATCATGCACTGGATGCTCCATAAAGTGAATTGCTTTCTTGGAATCCATTGCCACTATTAGTATATTAACACCCTTCTCCCACGTCATAAACAACCCTGAAGAAGTCCCCAGATTTTTGCCTTAATTGCAGTGGCACTGCCAATGAAGCTCGTGAAGCCGCACACCCAGGTATCATTATCGTTTCTGATCAATCCACCACAAGTTGCCTGTTTCCCAGCCTTGGATGCCCCATCTATATTTAACACGAACAATGTCATTGGGGGAGGTGACCACCCAATAAAGATTTCTCTTTTCTCTTTCTTAGCTTTTTCTCCATGCCTGAATGCTTTAGATATAATCATTACCTGCTGCCTAACGAATTGCAAATTCAAACTGCCTTTCTCCTTGTTAAAAATGATATTTTTTGGGTCTTCTAAATCCACCAACAAAACACAACAAAGACAGAATTCCATGGGAGCCTTTGCCATATGGTTTCCGTGACAAGTAGGTTAGAGGATAGCCAATTGCTCCAAGGTTGACTGAAGAATTCTTCCCAACAAGGTTTAGGTATAGCTTCCTTCCAAATGTTCGAGGCCAGTTTACATTCTTTAAAAGATGTATTGACGTTTCCACTGCACTTCCACACATTCTACAAATGCTATCGACCACCATACATTTTCATGTGAACATGGATTTTGTAAACACCCTGTTATGCACCATTAACCAGCAAAAAAGTTTTTGTCGTTCTATAATTTTGAGCTTCCAAAGGGCCTTCCAACTAGGACCCAAAACAAAATTCTTGTTTGAAGATTCTCCCATAAGTAAGTCAATTTGACCGTAAATGGCCTCCGTTTCTCAATGTCCAAGTGCAGGTGTCCTCTTTTCCACTTGGCTACATTTGCTTTGTAGCCATTTTTAGGAGAATATGATTCGGCATGAGCTTGTATAGTTCCTCCTAGTTTAACCAACACTTTGCACCCGTCTTCCTTGCTAGATTTTTTGGTAGGGGAGAGGATGACCACTTCCACAAGACTATGTCTCTTAGCCACTTATCAAACCAGAAGGACGTGTTGTTCCCATTAAACACCACTTTACCAACTCCTTTTTTGATTACCTCTGCTTGTTGGCATATGCCTCTCCAAGTTGCAGAGTCCCTATTAGAAATTTTAAATACATCCAGTCCAAACTTTACTTTAGCAAATTTAGAGTGAAGTACTTTCATCGATAGGGACTCCTCCTTTGAGATCATACGCCAAGTCTACTTTGCAATTACAGATTTCTTAAAATTCCTCATTTTTTGAACCTCCATTCCTCCTTCCTTCTTTGGCTTGCAAACTTGTTCACATCTGACTTTGTGCAATGCTCTCTTCTCATTTGAACCCTCCACGAGAAATGTCTCTGACATTTTTTGATTTGACCCACTATGTTCTTTATCAATAATACAGTTTGCATGACATAAAATGGAATGGCTGATGTAACCAATTTGACCAGAGTGGTTCTTGTAGAAAAGGAGAGGCATTTGGCTTTCCATCCTTGGAGTTTACATTGTACTCTTTCCAAAACCTGATTATATGTTTGTTTAGTCACCTGTGCTTGGATAGATGTGTTCCAAACCTCATCACCACTGGAATTTGTAGAATCTTGCCAAGGCTCTTAGAAACATGCTGGGAGACTTACTTAGAGACTAATAGGCTAGACTTAAAGCAACTGACTTTCTGGCTCGACTCTTTGCAAAATAGGTTTAGATAGTCTTTAATTTGTACAGCTTAAGATATTTTGACTTTTGCAAATAGGATTAATTTGTTAGCAAATCATAAATGAGAGAGAAGAGGATTGCCTCTCAAAACTTGAATTGGTTTTCACTATCTTATGGAGACTCTCTGATCTATAAGGTGGCCCAGTCTTTTTAAGCACAGTATAAACAGACATGGGGACAAAACATCCCCTGTCGCAGCCCTCTGGTTAGTTTAAATTCCTCATTCATATCCCCATTCCAATAGATACAGAAGGATGGTGAAATGATGCACAATATAATGACTTTAATGAGATTCTAGGGCAGCTGCAACTTAGTTAGAGTATCCTCCATAAATGCCCATTCAAGTATGTCATAAGCTTTTTCTAGGTCTACTTTAACCATAATCCCTTTGCTTGTTTCCCTCTAGAGCAAAATGAATGAAGAAATTCTTGGTAGATTAGAACATTATCTGCAATGTTTCTTCCTGGTATAAAATTGCTCTGACATGGTGAGACCATCAAAGGTAGCAATGGTTTGAGCCTATTCACAATGGCCTTAGTAATGGTCTTGTAGGCAACGTTGCATAAGCTGATTGGTCAAAATTGATTTAGATTTTTTGGTGCTTGAACTTTTGAAATGAGAACCAATAAATTGGCGTTAAGTTCCTTTGGTATATTTCCCATATTAAGACAATTTAACACCACTTTCATCTGGTCTGGGCCAAAAATCTTCCATAATTGTTGGTAGAACATCTGGTGGAAGCCATTCGATCCAGGTGCTTTATAGGGACTCATGTCAAATATGGCCTGTTGTACCTCTGTTGTCTAAGTGGTTTTTGAATGGTATTCATGTCTTGGTGTTCCCACTATGGGAATTAAGAAGGAGTAGCGATCAATTGTCTCTCGTCTGCTTCCGTAGCAAAAAGGTTACGAAAATAATCCACAACTGTTCTCTTCAATGTCTCCTAGTCTGAAACCCATTCTCCACCCTCTATTTTTAAACCATTGATTCTATTTCTCTACTGCCTTATGAGAGTTATGGTATGAAAGCACTTTGTGTTCTTGTCCCCTGCAATGATCCACCTCTCTCACGATTTTTGATACCATAATAGCTCCTCCTCTCTCAGTGTAGACTCCAACTGTTTCTTAAGGGATCCTTCAAGTTTAATTAAACCTTATTGAATGATCTATCTAAATCTCTATGTACCCCATTAATTTTTTCAATTAGTCTCTTCTTCCTATAGAAGATATTTTAAAAACATCTTTATTCTATCTATGCAACGATGCAGCCATATCCTTTAAACCTTGAACAAACCCATTTGCACAGTCCCATTCTCCTACAGCAAAATAAAAAAACCCAGGGTGTTCAAACCAAGCCCCTTGGAATCTAAATGGTCTGGCAGAGCCCACTCGACTTAGATTTTGCTAAAATTGGATCAGTAGGGGAGCATGTTCTTAAAATATTCTGGATAAATATGTTACAATTGCTTTTGGTCATATCACCCTTCCCTCTAAATCACATAGAGCCTTGTCCAGCCTATGCATGATTCTCTAACCATTCATATTCCCTCTTGCATAAGTAAATGGGGACCCTATATGACCCATATCAATAAGGCTGAGTTAAGTATTCAAGTTTGCAAAAAATAATCTGTCACTAAGTCTCCCCGTCCTCTACTACACTCTGATGTTGAGGTGATAGCATTAAAGTCCCCAGTCATTAGCCAAGGATTTCCTTGTACAATATGCATAGTTTTTATCTTTTCCCAGAACTCCACCCTACCCTTCCATTAGGATGACGATAAACTGCTGTAAATGTCCACTTGATGCAAATTCTGTGAACACTATTACTACAATCCACTAGGCAAGTATACCTATCGACTAGTAATAAAGCTACAGAGTATCGGATGTCAATCCCACGAGGATAGTCAAGTACTACTACTATCAATCTAAACTAATATCTAACCGAAACAATACTGAGTTTGGAAAATTAAATTATTAATACTAATAAAAATAAATGACACAATTAACAGCAAGAAAACAAGAACAATGCAACAGAATTAGGTTAACTCAAATGGAGAGAAGTGGATACCTAGATCAACTCCTCCTATGACTTTATACTTATATGACTCAATTAATTTGCTAAAATATTGGACCGCAGGAATGTTGATTATTTGCTAAAATATCTCTTGATTAGATTAACAACTAAGATTAAATTGATTAGCCAAAATCTTTTTTAAACTAAAACCCCTAACCGAGCATTAAGTTTCATACACTCCTCTATTATCATTACACCAATACGGAGGAGTTATGTAATTCTATCTTTAGAATTGCAGGCAACTCCTTTCAATTATGGGAGACCTAATTTGCAAGATGATTTCTCAACCTATAATGCAAAGTCATGAAGAACATTCAATACCACAATTGAATCTCAATAAAAATTCATTATAACCACAAATAAATCAAGTCATAAATCATAATTCATCACAGGATTCGTCTAATCTAGATATCCATAACAAATTTAGCTCATGTTCACACTAAATCCAACAAACAAGACTAAAGATATCCATGCAAAAGACAGAAAACCCATTGGAATTCTTACAAGATCAATAGTTCATCTATCTAGCTCAAGAATGTTCGTAATGGTTGTCCTCCGGCTCAAATTTCCACTCCTTTGCTCTGCAATTGAGTCTCTTAATCACCTAAGCTCTAAAAACTGCGTAACCCCCTGTTTGGCTATTAAAATCCATTATATGTTAGGGTTATTTCCGCACCCCGTAAGTTGCGAACGGCCATGGGAACGACCATAAAACCATTTGTCGAGCCATTCAAAGCATCTCATCGTTGAAAACAGGAATGGGAATGGCTATAAAAACCGTTCCATATGCCATTCAGACCTGAGCTGTGTGTCTCATCATTGGAACGGCTAATGAAACCGTTCCATAGGCCGTTCTAGATTGGAACAGTGACTGGAACGTCCAGTTGGCCGTTCTGCTGGTTGTTCAGACCGGCATGTATTGCATTTCTTCACTATTCTGCTCCAATTCGATCCACATTTTGCTCTTTTTGCTCCAAAATCCGTGAGTGACCTGAGGATATGAAAAATTATGAAAATTAGGCAAATATCTTGCCGAAGTTAGTCTAAAAACTAGAGAAATGCCATGAAAATAAATATAAAATGTATATACAAAACGAAATTTATCAAACATCACTACACTTAAGCCTTTGCTTTTCCTCAAGTAAATAATCAAAAATCATACTCAAAGAATGGTAAAACAAGCATGGGTTTTTCTAGCAACGTAGTTTCTATACGGTCTCAGATATAATCAAGAAGCATAAATCCAAAGACAACGCATAATCGATAACGACCAAAAGCTAAATACAGATAATTTGACTAAACAAAATATTCAAAATTGTACTCAGAGATGATCCCGTGTGTGTAAACCAATTCCAGATAAGCTCCAACACGTATTAAACAACTGTAGACAAGTAATATTACTGAGACTGTAATGTAAATATGGTGCAATAAATTCCAACAAAAATCATAAGACAGTTAGAGGCAAATCTGGTTAGTAAGATTTTTTTTTTGAAATTCAAGTGCGTTTTACGCTCCATCTCGATTTTTCCATTTACTCGATTGCTACAAACTCATTTTCTTCACAACATATTCAATCGATTTCCCCCATCACGACCACTTTCTCTTTTTACACGAATACCACCCACTTTTGGTGGTTGTCCCCGGTTACTCAAGAAAATAGTGACAAAGGTGCTTTGCATACTCATCTTAAATACCAGACAAAGGAGTAGAGTCTTAACTAAAAATTCAGCAATCAAAATTCACTTTTTTGTTGCTTAGGAGTTTAGGTTCAATCGAGCAAGGGTACATTTCAAAGCATAACAAAATCGTACCTCAAATATAATTGCACATTGTTAGTAAATCTGAAAATGTTTTTCGTTAGCCACAAATATTTGCAAGACAGTAAAATATTATTAAGTGTAGACAGTTATGAGATAAAAAATAGAACTTACTCAAAATTAGTTTGGCATTCTAAAAAATAGGAATACAACTAAGAATACAACAATGCCTAGTTATTCAAATCAAAAGATCACATATTTTTCTAGAGGTCAGTACTAGTTATGATTATGTAGTTGAATTGATGCACTCGACTACATAAATTCATCACTGGCCAAAAACTAAAAATTGCTAAACCTTCAATTAAAAAAACAAGACATTTTTCATGATATGAACCCCCATCAACACACTTTTAGAACAAAACATTGTCCTCAATGTATATAAAAATAAAGATGACAAAAAGGGTGAATAAAAATGAAAAATGACAGAAACTTCCCTGAAGGCTATTTTGTGGGATGTTTCCCAAAGACTCTTAATGCTAGACTCGTTGACGTTAAGAGAAAGAACTGAAGAGAAGAAAACATAATGAACATTAAGTTTACCAATCTTCAGTACACGAGTGTCGAGAGGAATGAAAAATAAAATAAAATAAAATAAAATAAAATAAAATAAAATAAAAGTAAAAGGAAGAAATCAAATCCTAAATCACATCGGTGTTCCAAACGTATTAGTCATCACCCTGCTGGTCATTGCCTCCCTCTGGCAGCGTTGGGTGATACAGATGATAAGGCTCATAAAAGGGTTGAGAGGCTGGTGAAGGAATATAGGGAGGTGGCTGGATCTGAAAAATGCTGGAATAGCTGCTCCACTTTGTGCTCTAGCGCAGAAATGTGTGTCGAATGTGCCAGCAGCTCTAGCTGTATATCAATATGTCGCTTTGCCATAGCGGTAACAGTGATGTTAATCTGGTCAAGCTTGGATAGCTGACCAGGATGCTGTGGTGGCGCCGATGCCTCTGGTACCGGCACCTCACTTGGCTGCTCTTCCTTCTCGACTAGAGGGTGCTCCTCCTCATCACCCTGCCGCAACCGATACTTTCAGACACTATCGACCCAAACCTTGCCAACTAGCCTCATCTACTGGAGAACTCCTATATCCAAGTACTCTGCGGAGGTCATCAAAGTCATTGTTGGCAGGCACTGGAAGCGATGGATCCAACGCACTATCTTAGTAGCATAATGCCTTGAATATATCCCTGCGATCCTCGTCCACGTGAGCTGATCTCAAAGGGACTTGGCCAACAGATAGGCAATGCTGTCTGGCAATCCCCTATCCATACTGCACAAATAGAACAGGTCCTGAAAAGTAACGTTACCTACGTTTTTCATCCTCGCGAATAGAGTGGTACTCTGTGGACGTAGGCGTGTGAATGAATTTGGGAAGCCTTAGACCTGCTTGGATTGAAATCCGTCTGACTTGTCAGATCTCGCAATAACCTACTATATCAGTCTCTGCGGAGAAATCCAGGTGTAGGTTGACGAACTCCTCACTATAAGCAAAGTCCTTATCGTATATACCCATCCAACAACCAAAGTGGGATAGGGTCATTCGGTGTACTATGCCTCCAACCCTAAAACTGATGCAGGAATAGTCATCTGCTACCTCCTCAAGCTCGGTAAAAGCGAAGGACTCTGAGAACTCTAAAGTCAACTCTTGGTATGCAAGATCATCAATCTCAAAGAAGCTGGCCCACCCTCTGACACTCGTTAGCCTGGTGTACTCCTTATAAAGCTCTAGGTCCTGTAGGGTAGAATCGTCTGGAAGCTTGATAGGAAAAAATGGTTTGCTTATTAGAGCCTCGAGATGCCTCTGGAAGTGTGGCTCCTCTGGGAACTGGAGCATCTGAGTAGTCGCCTCATCACCTTCTGCACCCTTGGGGTATCTCAGGGCGGGTCTCCTACTTCGAGAAGGGCCTGCACCTGACATCTGCAAGAAAGATTAAAGAGAAAAGATCAGTAAAAGAAATAGCTAAACAACTAGACATGGTAACAATTTAGCCAGTTAACCAATAAACTCAACAAAATAAACACACATTCTCACTGTATCATAACCCAATTATCAACTCAAAGCAAGAAAAACAACAAGATTCAACATTGGCATTCTCTAACTCAACTTAAGAGTAGCAATTCACATGAATTCATCAACTAAGAATGACAACAATACACAATCATCCTCAATTTCACACTTTTCAACTTAACTCAACAAGTATTTAGTAATATCAAAATCATAGAGAAATGGTTAAACTTCATGCATCGGTTCACAACAAAGCTAGAGCAAGTGCAATTCGTTCACCTAGAGCCTCCTTAAGCAGTATACTATCTTAATTCACCATTACACCACACAAATTGCAAGCACATCTAGGAAAAACCCTAAAATATTTAGCCAAGCATGATTCCACCAACTAAAATCACAAGTAATGAAGGATAATCGTTCTCTAACATGTAAATAAGCATTATCCAACACAATCTATGAAAAAGGAACTCAGATTTTAGAAACCCCAATGGATTGGACCAAGCATTTTGTCCAAACATGTGCAAAAGCAAGAGAGGAGTAGGAAAGGAATGAAAATTAAGTTCAAACCTTGATTTGTATGAGTGGAAATGGCTTGAGAACGGATGAAAATGAGAAGAAAGAAGGTGGAGAACGTTTTGAGTGCGTGGGAGAATGTTTTAAAATGGGCTTCTGATGTGTTTTTAAAGTCCCCACGCGTTACGAACTGCCATTGGAATGGCCAAAAGTCGTTCTTCATGGCCGTTCTTGTTAAAAAATTTTGGGCCTCTCACCATACACGAACGACCATTGGAACGACCAAAAGCTGTTGTAAAGGCCGTTCTCGCATGAATTATGGAGTTAGATTTTCAACCAAGAATGTGTATTGGAAGGTATACATGCTCGTTTCCAATACCGTTTTGGTCTAAAAATTGGGGTAAAGAGTGAAAGAGGTTTGACAAAAACATTTTGAATTATGTTTGATAAGAACGACAAATGAAACAAGTGCAATTCCCATTTCTTAGCTAGTTCGTAGTGGAAATGGTCACAGGAACGGTTTTTGAAGCCATTCTCAAGGTTGTTTGCGTCGTACTACAATGATAAATTTGCCTAGAATGGCCTTTAAACGGTTTGAAACCATTTCAAAGGCCGTTTGGACCTGCTGAACTGATTCAGAAAATGCTGCAATGTCAAACGCGTACCTGTTATGAGTTTGAATATGTGCCCTGTGACACAAAACAAAAACAAACAAACAAAAATAAAAACAAAGAAAAAAAGAAATTGCTCCTAATCCTTGGGTTGCCTCCCAAGAAGTACTTGTTTAACATCCCGAGCCTGACGGTTACCTCTAAACTAAGCTGGGCTCTGGAGGAGCGAGGTTGACAACATCTTTGTCGAGATTTGCACGAACCTGTCCATGAAAGAATTTAAGTCTGTGACCATTTACCTTGAACGTACCTTTGTCGAGGTGTGAAAACTCGACAGTTCCATAGGGAAAAACCTGGGTCACTCTGAATGGACCAGACCATCTTGACTTTAGGTTCCCGGGAAAAAGTATCAGAAGGGAATTGTAGAGAAGAACATTGTTTCCTACTGCAAAGTTCTTCATTGGTTTCAGATGCATGTCATGATAACGCTTAGAGCGTTCTGTGTAGAGTTTATTGTTCTCATAGGCTTCCATCCTCCATTCCTCCAACTCATTTAACTGTAGCTTTCTATGTTCACCTGCAGCAGACAAATCAATATTGGCAGATCTTATATCCCAAAATGCCCTATTTTCTAGTTCAACTGGAAGGTGACACGCCTTGCCATAAACCAACCTAAACGGGGTAAAACCTGTGGGTGTTTTATTGGCAGTTCGATGGGCCCATAAGGCATCTTCCAGTGTAACTGACCAGTCTTTTCTGTGACGCTCTACTGACTTTTCCAAAATCCTTTTCAATTCTCGATTGGTCACCTCTACGTGACCACTGGTTTGTGGATGATAGGCAGTGGACACTCTGTGAGTAACACCATATTTCTATAAGATTTTTAAAAACTGGTTGTTACAAAAGTGTGTCACTCTATCGCTTATAATTGCCCGAGGTGCTCCAAAATGAGAAAACAAAGACTTTAAAAACTTAATAACAACCCTAGTGTCATTAGTAGGTAAGGCTTGCTCCTCAACCCATTTTGAGACATAATCCATAACAACTAGAATATATTTATCACCACAAGAAGTAGGGAATGAACATATAAAATCGATTCCCCACACATCAAATACTTCACACACAACAACAACATTCTGAGGCATTTCATCGTGGCGAGATATTACCTGATTGCTGATAATTGTCACAAATAGAAACATACCTCTATGCATCTTTGAACAAAGAAGGCTAGTAAAAACCTGCCTCGAGTACTTTCTGTGCTGTGAGGTTAGCACAGTAGTGGCCACCAGTAGGTCCTGAGTGGCAATGGTTCAAAATTTGCCAACCTTCCTAGGTGGAAACACATCGCCGAATAACTTGATCTTCGCAAACACGAAACAAAAATGGTTCCTCCCAGAAGTGGTATTTCAAATCAGAGAAGACTTTCTTCTTCTACTGAAATGAGAGATCTTTGGAAAGAACATTAGCTGCGAGGTAATTAGAAATATCAGCGAACCATGGAGTCTGAATCATTACCTTAGTTAGTGCGAATAAGTCCTCATCTGGAAAAGTATCATTTAACGGCAGTTTTGCTTTGGGATCATCAGTAACCCCTTCTAGTCTAGACATGTGATTTGCCGCTACATTCTCTGCTCCCTTTTTATCGCGAATTTCCAAATTAAATTCTTGGAGTAATTGGATCCACCTGATTAGCCTTGGCTTTGCATCTGTTTTATTCAACAAATATCTCAAAGCAAAATGATCAGTGAAAACAATAACCTTAGAAAGTATGAGATAAGAGCATAATTTATCAAATGCAAATACAATAGCTAATAGTTCTTTCTCTGTGGTGGTGTAATAAATCTGATTTTCATTCAGTGTCTTGCTTGCATAATAAATAGGTTGAAAGTGCTTTCTATGTCGCTGTCCTAGAACGGTGCTAATGGCAAAATCACTAGCATCACACATCAGCTCAAAAGGAAGACTCAATCAGGTGATTCTAAAATGGGAGCATGGATTAGTTTATTTTTTAGTAACTCAAAAGCAAACAGACAAGCTTCATTAAAATAAAAAACAGTATCCTTTTCAAGTAACTGTGTCATTGGTTGGGTTATTTTGGAAAAGTCTTTAATAAAATGTCTGTAAAACCCGGCATGTCCTAAGAGACTCCGAACCACTTTAACTAAAGTCGGGGGTGGTAAATTTTGAATGGTGTCAATCTTGGCTCTATCTACCTCAATCCCCTAACTAGAGATCTTATGTCTTAGGACAATGCCATCGGTGACCATAAAATGACATTTCTCCCAATTCAGTACCAAATTGGTGTCCTCACAATGTTTCAAAACACGCTTTAAATGTGCCAGACACTGTTCAAATGAATCACTAAAAATAGAAAAGTCATCCATAAATACCTCCATTATGTCCTCGACGAGATAGCCGAAGATCGCCATCATACATCTTTGGAAAGTAGCTGGTGCGTTACACAATCCAAACGGCATTCTCCTTTATGAAAAGGTGCCATAGGGGCACGTGAATGTCGTCTTATCATGATTGTAACGCCCCAAAATTTCATCTATTCTAAAATTTGAATAATGAATTATGAATGAGGATGAATAGGTATATGTGTGTTCTTTGAATCCTTGCATGTACAAAGGAACTTGTGTGAGTTGCGGTCGAAAACTGAGGAATGAATGTATGTATAATTGGATGAAATTCAAGAGAGTGAATTGATGTATGTTTAGGTGTTGAATAAGGCCTAATTCAATGTGAATTAATGTTGAATTCATGAATAATGATGTTGGAATATGATATGGATATATTGGCATAAGTGTGTAGAAGTTAGCTTGTGGATTAGGAAAGAAAAGGAATAAAAGAGATATAAGTTAATGTGTGTTATGGTTGAATTTGATCTTGAGATATGAGGTAATTTGATGTTAATTGATGTTAATCAAGTGGATATAATGTTTATATGAAGTTATAAACATGTATGTATAAGTGTACACATGTTAGGAATCAAAGGAGTTCGGAATGTGCTAAGTAAACCAGATTGTGACAAAATAACGTATGTTAACTTTTGAAGTTAACATACGTTAATGTAGGTAACGTATGCCAAGTTTGTATGTTGGCATACGTTATTCAACCTGCCAGGAAGGATTTTTGGGTAGGAATAACGTATGCCAAGAGTTGAAAGTTGGCATACATTAATGGGGGTCTGGACATGTCTTTAAGTAGGCCGAGAGCATTCCATTTCGAGGGAAAAACACCCCAAACACTCCCAAAACCTCTCCTAACTATCTTCTACCATTCCTAGGCCCTTCCCAACACAAACCTACCAACAAACATCATTTAACAGGAGATTAACAACAAATCGAGCATCGAATCTATCCATTTTCAGCCTAGGTTTTGCCATTTCAGAAAGAGGTAAGATTTTGTGATTTTGAACTGAAATGTGGTTTAAAATAGATGCACTTGGTAGGGTTTGATGGGTTTTTGTTGTAGTTTATGTTTCCCTAAGTCTTTAAGCCAAAAACACAAGATTTAGACAAGTTTGAGAATTTAAGGATTTGGGGAAAATTTTGGGATTTTGGAGAAATTGTTAGATAATTGGAAAAATAAGTATAGAATGTTCATTATCATAGTAAATGTGTTATAATGTGCGTAGGAAACAATAAACGGAACCCGAATCGGAGATTTGGGGCCGAATCAACTCGCGGGAGCACGAGGTACGTGCTTAATTGCCACTTACTTGATATGTTGTGTTGTTATTGATTGTTTTTGATTCGTATGATATTCTTGATGAAGGAATGAATTAAGTTGAGGATTGGTACGCATGTGATTGTATGTTATATGTGTAAGAAGCTTACTAACGAATGTGATTTCGCTTGTATGCTTGTTCGATGATGTTGCAAATTGTAGAAATGGTTGTGTTGTGTTGAAATGGGTTCTTATGAACCAAATTTGTGATCTTTGATGACATGTGGAAATTGATATATGATTGAATGTTGATTGTGATGAGTTGTGATGTTTTGGGAAATGTCGGTTGGATTTTGATGTTCATATTATGGATGAATTGTTCTTGGAAATGCATGCATGATGAGGAACGGAACTTGGTATGTTGGGACTTGCATTGTGAAATGTGATCATGGCATAGCATTTCGACATGTGCATGGGCATTCTATTGTATGTTCATGTTGGGGCCTTGTGGCCAAATTATGCGCGATAGGAGTGGACTCTCCTTAAATGAAAACAGGGGCCTTGTGGCCAAATACGCGCAAGAGAGTGGACTCTCTCTTAAAAAGATATGGGACCTAGTGGTCAAAAGCGCAATAAAACAGGGGCCTGGTGGCCAATATGTGCAAAAGAGAATGGACTTTCTCTTGAAATGTGACGGCTCCGGAGCAATGCATTGTGTGATTGCACTAGCATTTGCATAATGCATACATTCATATCATCATAGTTGATGTTATTGTGATTTTAGAATGCAAATGGCTTGGTTGCTTATATGTTCAAAAGTGGTATGAACTTATGATGTGAATTTGTAATATGGAATGGAATGGTTGAATGATGTAAATATGGATATGAATTGTAGTATATGTGAAAGGATGGATGTAAGATAAGTTATGTGAATTGTGTGGTTATGAGATGTGTATTGATGTTTGTATGGATGTGTATGGTTTGGAGGAATCCATGTTGTGATATGATTAATTATAAGTTTAAATGGTTAAATATAATGATTTGGATGTATGTTGAATTTATATGTTTGTTGTATGCCTTGTTTGATATAATAAGATTGATTGGTTAAGTGTATGTTTGATAAAACTTAGGAAGAATTAGGATAGCAAACACTGGTGGAATTAACGTATGCCAACAATTGGGACATGGCATACATTAATCACACTTAGCATACGTTAATTATGGCATACATTAATCCATGTATGGCATACGTTATTTATCACTTAGCATACGTTTTTCGTATGGGCAGAATCCCAGAATAATGTATGTTAAGGCGTAGGACTTGGCATACGTTAACAACTGATGGCATACGTTAATATAACCCTGGCATATGTTATTTTAAGTCTGTAAACATAAAAACATGACTGAATTACATCCAATTTGATACCTAAGGCATACTAACAACTTAGGATGATTCCTCTGACGAATAAAACACTAAAGATGAATCAAATAACATTGAAATGCTTGTTGTGGAATGGCTTTAGGGCGCCATTGTTGTTTGAGGGGGAATAAGGCTGGGATGGCCAAAGTCTCCCCTGCACCCCGGCATGTAGAGACATTAGGGGATGCCTTACTGAGTATATAAAATATACTCACCTGTCATTGCTGGATTATGTGCAGATCAACAGGTACCAGAGACGAGACGATGTGATCGGCGATGTTAGCGGTGCGATACTGAAGGTCGAGCTCCTAGGGTTTTGGTTGTATGGATTTACATGCATGTATACTTTAACTCTTATAAAAATTTAGTAATGGCATGTAATCTATTTTCTTGCTTCCGCATTGTTTAATTATAAATGGGTTTTATTTACTTACCATTCTAAATGTTTTCCCAGCTTCCGCATTTACGAAAAATATTGGTGCATGATTTCTCTGATTTATATTATATCAATTATGTTTTAAAAAGAAAAAAAATGGTGCAAAATTTCTATTTACTCGAAAATGGATTTCAGAAAATTTTGGCGTCACAATGATCCTCTGGCACAATAGGGATCTAAAAATAACCAGATAAACCATCAAGGAAACAATAAAAAGAATGACCGGCTAACATTTCGAGCATCTGGTCGATGAATGGTGGCGGGAAATGGTCTTTCCTTTTGGCATCATTCAATCTGCAGTAGTCTATGCATACACGCCAGCCAGTGACAGTTCAAGTTGGAATAAGCTAATTCTTCTCATTTGTCACCACTGTCATTCCTCCTTTCTTCGAGACTACCTGTACCAGACTAACTCATGCACTAGCCGAGATTGGATAAATAAGACCTACATCAAGTAATTTAATTACCTTGGCGTGCACCACTTCTTTCATCTTTTGGTTTAGTCAGTGTTGTGGTTGGACAACTGGCTTGAACTCATCCTCCATGAAGATTTTGTGCGTGCAAAAAGAGAGATAAATTCCTCTTATATCTGATATCTTCCAAGCGAAAGCGCTCTTATGTTTGTTATCGGCGTAGTATCAGTAACTGCTCCTTTTTTAATCCTGCAAAACAGGAAATAATTATCGACAGTTTATTACTTGTTGCTAAAAAGGGGTACTCCGAATGATCTGGTAATGTCTTAAGTTCAAAAACTGGGGGGGGGGGTCCTCGAGTGATGTCTTCAATATTTACTCGTTACTGCGATAAAGTCCTTCAAATTTCTATTTGCGCTTGGTAAATTCTGAGGCTTCGAGATGCGTGATCTGCTCAGAAACTTGAAGATCACCCAGTTCTGCAGTTTTCCCCTGTACTAAATAGCGCTCCAAAGGATTTGTAAATATTAATTCCTTCAAACAAGTAGACAAAGATGGCTGAAATGAACTAACAAAATAGCACTGGGCATCCTGACTTATACAGTGATGCAAGGATTTTGAAATCAGAAAAGTGACTTCTTCCTCACCAACTCTCAAAACCAACTTACCGTTACTAACATCAATAATAGGCCTAACAGTGGCTATAAATGGACGACCTAAAATTAATGGAACCTCAACATCTTCATCCATATCCAATATAATAAAATCAACAGGAAATATGAATTTATTTACTCGCGCCAAAACATCATCAATTTTACCTCAAGGAAAACTAACAGATCTATCTGCTAATTGTAAACTCATCCTAGTAGGCAATGGATCACCTAGGCCTAGCTGCTTAAACATGTTATATGACATTAGATTAATACTAACTCCTAAGTCAGCTAAAGCCTTCTCACACACTAGACTACCAAAAGAGCAAGGAATAGTAAAATGCTATGGATCCTGTAGCTTTTGTCTGTAAGATTAACACTCCTCACTCAAAGAGACAATGGATATTTCTTCTAGTTTGAGTTTGTTGAAGAGCAATTCCTTCAGAAATCTCGCGTACTTGGGCATCTGTGACAAAGCCTCGAATAAAGGAATGTTAATATGTAACTGTTTAAAAATGTCAAGAAACTTACCAAATTGTGCGTGTATGCTCTTTGTTCAACCTAGCTGGATATGGAATTCTTGGCTTGTACTGTGGTACTGGCTCTTTAACTTTCAGTTCTGGTGGTTGAGGAGTCTTTTCCCTCTCTTCCTCAAGTGGAATGGTCTCAGTGGATACCTGCACAGATGTGTTAGAGGATGTATTTTTAACAGTACCAGGTACCTTAAGAAGTTCTCGACCACTCCAGAGTGTAATTGCCTAAACTTGCTCCCTTGAGTTAATCTCTGTATTGCTTGGAAGAGTACCTGGTTGTCTCTCAGAGATTATCTTTGCCAACTATCCCACTTGTTTCTCCACTACAGAAATACAAATAGCAGCTACCTTAATAAATTTTGAAAGAATGTATTCCAAACTTGGTTTTTGCTCAGCTGGAGCTGCTTGTTGTTGCTGTTGTTGTTGGAAACATGGAGGTTATTTTTCCGTGTTCCTCCCTAAGAAAAATTAGGATGGTTTCACCACCCTGCATTGTAACTCTGGCTATATGGATGATTTTATTGATGTTGGCATTGTTGACCTGAGAAGTTGTGCACTCCATTGCATTCCTGTGCATCCTGACTATCATCTGGTGTAGCTACTTGCAAAACATGATTAGTGGGACCAGAAGAAGGAATTGAAATGCTATCAATTTTCTTACTCAACGCCTCAACTTGTGCAGCCAAAGAAGTAACTACATCCACATCATATAACCCTGGTTGCCTTGGTGGTCTAGCTCTGGCAGCTCCTCATTGGTAATTATTCATTGCCATTTGTTTAATTAGCTCTTGAGCTGGCTCGGAAGTCTTACTGTTTAATGTTCCACTAGCTGCTGCATCAATAGACTGTCTAGTTCCCAGACTCAAACCACTGTAAAAAGTCTGAACCTGCATCTAAGTGGGAAGACCATGGTGTGGGCATCTTCAAAGTAGATCCTTGAATCTTTCCCAAGTATCATATAAAGTATGTAACTCCAATTGACCATAGAAAGAGATGTCATTCCTTAGTTTGGTTGTCTTGGCAGGAGGAAAATATTTAGCCAAGAACCATTCATCCAATACATCCCAGAGTCTTGTCATTCCTCAGTTGAGCCATTATTTTGCACGTGCCCTTAAAGAGAAGGGAAACAACCTCAATCTGATGGCACCATCTGAAAATCCATTAATTTTAAAGGTGTCACAAATTTCCAGGAAGTTTGAAAGGTGGGCATTGGGATCCTTATCCTGTAAACCATCAAAATGCACATACTACTGGACCATCTAAATGACATTCGCCTTAATCTCAAAGTTGTTAGCCACCACTGTCGATCAGACTATTCTAGATGTAGTCCCCATCATATTTGATCGAGCATAGTCAAACATCATCCTTGCATCATGATCACCCATGGATTGAGTTACTAAATGCTCGAAATCTGAGTCGCTCTCGCTTTTGAGGTCAATTTTGGCCCCTCTCAATAACTGTTCACAACGCCGAAGAAGGACTGTGCGTTCGATTTCAGGATCTATTTTGATAAGGTTGGAATTGTCACTCCTAGTCATAAACTACCAATAAAACTACAATAACACAAACAGAAACAAGAACCAAACATAAAATCCAGTGAAAGCAAAATAAATATAAAAAAGAAAACAAAAACAAAAATAAATGATTAGAGTAATAATCAGATTGAATTCCTATTATTGAAACATCCCCGACAGCGGTGCTAAAAACTTGATGCGAATTCTGTGAACACTATTACTACAACCCGCTAGGCAAGTATACCTATAGACTAGAAATATAGCTACATAGTATCAGATGTCGATCCCACGAGGACAGTCAAGTACTACTACTATCAATCTAAACTATTATCTAACCGGAACACAAAATAAATTTATGCACTATCATGTTCTTTACAAATAATTTAATGACATATGATCAAGACAAACCCTAGTGCACCACCCATCTTGATTCTTTAATTCTTTAAATGCGAGTCGGAGCAAGCAAAATGATCTACCACCTTCTCATCGGATCCCCTCAAGTCCCTGCCAATATGGCAGACATAAAATGCATGAGTTGTGAAACTCAATAAGGAACAGTTACCGAAATGGACATCTTTCCTCAACGAATTGGCATTTACACGTATATTCATATGTTTATACAAGATTACAAACAACTCAATATAAATGAACTTCACATTTACGTTAATAATTCATCAAGTCACCACACATGTATTTGAGCTATTTCATATGATGGAGTCAATCAACACATCAATACCCTTCATATCCTAGCCTAATTTTATGCTCAATTGGTTAATAAGGGCATGTACATATGTGTTCATTATCTTCACATGAATTGATTTAAATGCACTTTAATAATCTTACAGACATACTAAAGGCATAAATGAAACATGGAAACATTAATGAGAACACAAGAGAGTCATCAAGTATGCACAAATCAACACATTTGAACAAAAGAATTTTGAACCAGAACATGGGCCACGTTCATGGCTGTTGGATCACGAGTAAGGCTGCCAAAAATTTTCATTCGTGACTCCCAAAAATTTAAGGAAAAGATGGTCAGAACACCAGTCATGTTCGTGACTCTTGGTGTCACAAATGGTGGCATGAAGTTGACACTCGTGGTTCACCTCTAAGGAAGATCTTCGGTGACCAGAAGCATGGTCACGTTCGTGACTCCTAAGGTCACGTTCGTGACTCAAGAAAATGATGCAAAAACGTGTCCAGAGCTAGAATCACCTTCGTGACTCATTCTCTCACGATGAAGAGTCACGTTCGTGATGCCCTACTCTCACTTGTGACACCACTCGAATGAACACCATTGAGTTCCAGAAGGTGGGTCACATTCGTGACACTTTGTGTCATGTTCATGAGACTAAATTTTCAGTTGAAAATGGTGTCTAGCAGGGGTGTCACATTCGTGAATCCTCAAGTCATGTTCGTGGCAGTCAAATTCAGCTTCAACACTTTGAAATTTCACTCACAAATCATCCGCAAGTTAACCCCAAACAACGTTCACACTTTACAAGAAATTCTCATGCCTTTGCATATAAATTTCACACCACATTTCTACTCAAATCTAAGCCAACATCAAGTATATAATTGAATGTTTTCACATAACCACACAACACATAAACATGGCATCAACAATTTTGGTTCATCATCATAACTTATGACGAACATTCATAATACCAAGTCACTTGCACTACATATCAAGAATAAATACATACCACATCATACTAAATCCATTCCATTCCAACCCAGATCATTGAATGTATCTATGGATTCAATTTGATAAGTATACATTCACAAGCCAAACACAGGAACATATTTAACACTTAGCACTCAAACATAAATCCCAAGCCTTCACGATTTCATTCTCACACATTTCATCCATCCATAATCCATACATGGACATGGCATCAGTTCACTTCTTTCAACATCAAGTCATATTTAATCATGCACATTTATGCCACATGATGGAAATGGAAATACATGCCAACTAATGCACTTCTTAGCATTATCACCTATGATCCCAATTATATTTCAACTTACGCCCTTTCTTGTCCATAATATCGACGTTTGCAAACGGGCTTCATCGGCCACAAATATGTGGTTATAAAGAAAATGGATGCATATAATTTACGCCCTTACTTGGCCTATTTTTGCCCTTACTTGGCCTTAAATTTTGGCACACTCATACGCACTTAAGCGTTCATAGAAGTTTACCACTTGTGCCCCGGTGTAGCATTTGTTATATACTACCCATAATTTTGCACACTAAGCACCATAATTCGCTCCCAAGAGCCATAACCACTCCCTCATTTTTGCTCACTAAGAGCCCATTATTTGTTATACTGGCCACCTATGAGGCCCAATGTATGAATGCTATGTGCATGAATCATGCAACTAAAACATGCATTCATGATCTAAATCATGCCATACTTTACAATCAAATGTTGAGTTCAACCATTTAACAATCTTAACATAATCCATAATCAATTAAGTATAGCCAAAATAAGCATCATAGCCATCATCAACAAATTTCACCAATCAAACCATCATCATGCCACAATATAATAACAATCATCATGGAGCCAATTAGTCCATGCACACAATCACAATATCATTGTTCATCTCATCAATATCACCATCAATAATTTTCCACAACACCTCATTATCATGTTAAATTAAATACCAACAAAATTCCCACTCAACACATAAGCACTTCACAAGGCTTCAATTCACAACACATTGACCTTCAACCCAAACAACATAGACACTTATCTAGGAGATCAATCACACAAGCACAACTCATGATCAACATATTCGTTACCTATCAACTCAACATTTCACACTTCAAATAAACATACAATTATGGGAACATTATGCTTATGTTACTTACCTTTCCAAAAGCACCTAACGGCTTGCTTGGAGCCTCACCTGCCGCGATTTAGATTTCTTATTATAGATATCATATATTTTCATCAACCTTATGTACATTTAACTATACAAGAACAAAGGAGTAGTAGTTAATATGCATGTATTACATTGTCTTAATTATTCTTCCCCCTCTCTCTTTTCATTAGTTCATTCTTACCTAATACTCTTCCCCAACCACCACATTAATTCCCTTTACATGAACCTTTATTTATTGCTTAGACAAGTTTAGTTAGGTGAAATAATATGATGTTTCCTCCCTACAACACTATCACTCACCTAGTTCACCATTCTCTCTTCCAACCCTAAATCTTTTGTCTATTCATGCTTAAATCTCCCACACATTATAATACCCAACCAAATCAACACTTTAAACATGCTCAATGGACTCTAAGGAAGCTTATCCAAATGACAAAACATGAGAGAAACCCCGGTCGCTTTAAACCTCAACTAGTCACTTTGCAGGGTTCTCTTTCTACCAATAATTTCGTGTGCCTAAACCATGATTCACCATCAAAAAATGGTTAGTAAAGGGTAGTAGACATCTTAAGATTTCCAATGAGCCATCATTTGCTCAAACCAGAGCTAGAATGAAAGAGTTATGGGGTTGGAAAACTAAGGTTCATCAAGGAAACGAGAATGGAAAGCAAGGATGGAGCTTACCTTGATTCGAAATTTGAAATCTGCTCCCGAAAGTCCCTAGCTTTAGATTTTTGGTAAGGATTGGTGGTGGAAGAGAGAGTTTTTGGTTAGGGATGAGAGGGAAGAAAAATAGGATCGTGGAGGTGGGAAGGAAAAGAAGGAAAAGTAGGTTTTTAGGGTTCTTGTGGGCTTGGTCTCTTATTCGGTTCGTAATTTTTTATAGAGGTGAAGTTGTATCCTTCTCGACGTCTCTAGAGCTGGTCTCAGAAGGTGCCTACACAGATGTGTCAGACGATGTATTTTTAACAATACTTGGTACTTGAGAAAGTTCTTAGCCACTTTGGAGTGGGATTGCCTGAACATGCTCTCTCGAGCTGACTTCTGTTTTGCCAGGCAGAGCGCTTGGCTGTCTTTCTGAGACTACCTTTGCCAACTGCCCCACTTCTTTTTCTAAGTTGTGTAGTGATGCTTTAGTGTTGCGCACTAAGGTCTCCACTATTTAAAAGAGGGCATCATTGACTTGAATAAACTTGGATAAAATATCTTTCAATTTTGATTTTCTCTCCGAGGAGGGGCTTGTTTTTGTCGAGTTTATTGTTATTGCTATTTTTAAAATCTATGGGTTAGTTAGGTCGTGCTCCTTCCCATGAAAAATTCAGATGGTTTCACCATCCTGGATTTAGCTCTAATTATATGGGTTGTTCTGATGTTGTTGGCATGGTTGTACTTAGTAGTTGTGCACTCAATGGCATGCATGTGCATCCTGGCCATCGTCTTGAGAAGCAACCTACAAAACATGGTTAGTAGAACCAATAAAGGAAAATGAAATATCATCAACTTTCTTACTAAGTGACTCAACTTGCAGAGCCAAAGGAGTGACTGCATCTACATCGTAAACTCTTAGTTGTCGTACTAGTCTAGCTTTGGCAGCACCCTATTGGTAGTTGTTCAGGGCCATTTGCTCAATGAGTTCATGGGTTGCCTCTGGTGTCTTACTGTTCAATGTCCCCTCAGCTGTTGTATTTATAGATTGTCTAGTTCCTAAATTCAGACTGCTGCATAAAGTCTGAACCTACATCCAAGTGGAAAGACAATGGTGAGGGCATCTTTAGAATAAATCCTCAAAACCTCTCTCATATGTTGTAAAAGGTTCTCTAACTCCAGTTGAGCATAAGATAAAATGTCGTTCCTCAATTATTTGTCTTGGTAGGTGGAAAATACTTAGCCAAGAATCTCTCAGCCAACACATCCTAAGTGTCAATGGATACTCATAGCAATGAGTTGATTCATTATTTGGCATGCCCCTGTAAAGAGAAAGGATCAACCTGAATTTGATCGCATCATCTGAAACACCGTTAATTGTGAAGGTGTCATAGATCTCCAAAAAGTTTGAGAGATGAGCGTTTGGATCCTCATCAAATTACACATACTGTTGGACCATCTGGATGACATTCAGCTTGATCTCGAAGTTATTAATCGCCACTGTTGATCTAACTATGTTAGAAGTGTTAGTGTAAGCCCTAGCCCCAATACATTGTTTGTAACTTTTATTATTAGGTAATAAAATTCTGAGGCATTATTTTATCACATTATGTATTGATCTGTGGTATGTGTTTGATAAAATATCCAAGAATTTATGAGATTAACATTCTAAATATCCTTAGTCGATTGTTTCCACGGGAATGGGAATGAATTAAGACTAGTATGTACTATGTAGGTGATCATGTTCTACAGGTCACAGATATTTGGGATACCTAACAAAGTGCATAGACACAATGTGGGACATTGTATTTGGAGAGCGATCACTTTTTGTAAAGTCAAATATCTATCCTTAGACTAAAAATCACTATGTCTTTTGTTATGACTTTTTGTATACTTTGACATATGCCTAATGTGGCCGTAAAAGATTGACAAGTATGGTTATGATTAGGTATGCTAAGAATCAGAAGTAAGAGCTTGAGTGAAGAGAAGGGATTGACCCTCTCTTGAAAATGAGAGCAGATATCACTGGCCGCTTGATAAACAAGATTAGGAAGAGTATGGATGCACCTAAATGAAGTGATTAGGTCATTTATTTGACTTGTCAATTTTTTTATAGAGATCAAGAAAGTGATTTAGCATTAAGTAAGGGTGTTTGGGACATGCCTTATGTTAATCATGATATTAAATATCAAGGGATAAATTTGAATTGTAGTAGGGCTGTTGACACCACTCATCAGCTATTTAATTTAGGATGATCATAGTGTCTTACTAGAGACCGCCTATGATTTAAGAATTATTAAATTCATTACCTTTAATTAATAGTCCTAGAGATCACACATGGATATCAAAAAACCAAAAAGGATATTTTTGGATTTTCACCTTAGGTCAAAATCTGGCTATTAGTCGGATCGGGCATTTGGGCCAATTTTGGTAAATACGCCCAATATGGATGAGAAGTTTAATTTATCTTTTCTTACATGATTTTAAGACAAATATTATTTATAAAATATGATGTCTTAATTTAAAATATGTAAGAAGAAAAAGAGGAGAAAATTTAGGAAGCTTGTCTTAAATTAAGACAATGATTATGTGAGATAAATTAAAAGAAATTCTTGTTAATTTATCACATTAACATCATAACGAAGAGAGGTTGTTTTTAATGAATTTGTTTTTAATTAAACACTTAAAAAGTCCTAATTATATGAGGATTGCTGGTTAAGGGGTTTGATGAGATAAAACTCTTGTTTTTAAAAGAGCCAAAACCCTAATCTTTCATTAACCCATAGCCATCCCCTAAACACCTCTCCTTAGTCGTGACCCTTTTCCACTAAAATCAAATAGTTGATTCTTAGGTTTTTCTCCAAGGAGGACGAGACTTTCAAGGGCTGATCATAGCATTTGATCATCGTGGTGCCCTTTGTTTCGCGAGAATCTCATCCGTTTGACAAGAAACAAGGTGAATCGAAATTCTCTTTAGTGCTAGTACACTTTCTGCTAATCTATGTGTTAATTTTGTAGAGGAAATGCATTTGTGGTTCTTGGAAAAGGTGTCACAAAGGTCTTCTCAGAGTATTTTGAGACGGTAGTTACTATTTTGGTGCAAAGCACCCACGACATTGAAGAGGAATTCACTAGGTAAGTTTTTCCTTTTAAAGTTTATCTTTTTACATCAACTAATGATCAACTGTTAGTCAATATAAGGTTTCTTGATTTTGATGATGATTTTGTCTGCCTTTTAATGTTTTTTTGTGCGTAATTTCCGCTGCCATAGTTTTTAGAACACATTAGAAACCCAACAGTGGTATCAGAGTAGTCATTGTAATCGGTTAATACATAAATTGATGAAATCGGTAACTAGTTTGGTAAAAAATGTGGGATGTTTTGTTAGGGCAGTAAATTAGGGTTTGTTCTTGACTTTGAACAGTAGGTTTTATGTCTAATTAATCCTTATTATGGATGGTCACGTGTTAGTATAGTTATTCTTTCATAAAACGCAAAATTAGGTACATAATGTGATGCTTAATGACTATTTGGACATAATTTTGATCATTTGATGCCTAAAATAAATTTTATGAAGTTAGGAGGGGCTGAATTATTGTGTGACACATGAAATTAGGGTTTAATATTACTGTTCAAATTTGAATTGATGGCCTAAAACATGGAAAACCTTAAACTAGATGCTTTTAGAAAGAATTATTGACCTAGTGGAGCTAGCTTAATTCTTATGGACCTAAAATGCATTTTTGTGAAAATTTAGGGACCAAATTAAAATTGTCCAGTGGAAGATTCATTGTAGAAATTTTATTTATGTATTTTAATTTTTCATGAATTAAATGCATTCATATAGTTTTACACTTATTTTGTTATTTGTGTAAAATGTAAAAGAGAAATTGAATCATTGTTATTTATGGCACAAAAATGAATTGATGTTTGATGGTCATCCACTCTACGTTACCAAAAGGCAAGTGTACCTATCGGTGCAGTAAATGGCTTTAAGAGCCCCCAAGTGTTGATCCCATAGAAACAGATTACTATCTACTCACTATTTATTATTGCCTAGTCTACCAAATGTAATGAAAATTAACTAATTAATTAACTACAAATTTAATTAAGAATTAAATGAGCAAGAATAGAAAACTATGATATTAAAAACCAATTTACTAAGGCAACACTTAGATTTTTAATTCCTAAAGTTGTTTAACCATCAATTGAAATTAGAATTAGTGTAAGGTTTGTGACTAGACCGTGGCGATTCCTAAATTATATTAATCCCTCTCTCGAGTTAATGAATGTCTAGTATTAATTAACTTCACCTGAAATCTCTTTCTAAATTAAATTAA